>AFQZ01000675.1:0-27811 GCA_000222935.2 Aciculosporium take MAFF-241224 | reverse complement strand
GAAAAAGAAAAAGAAAAAGAAAAAAGAAAAAGAAAAAGAAAAAGAAAAAGAAAAAGAAAAAGAAAAAGAAAAAGAAAAGAAAAAGAAAAGAAAAAAAAAAGACGGATGCCACACCCCCACCCTGCCTGCCATGCCAAAGTAACAGGTAGATAGATAGCCTCCCCACGCTCATTTTGATGCAAAAAAAAGCACTCGGCATACACCCATGCCGTTGCCTCCCATGCTCCGTTTCGGACATGATACAAAAGAAATATGCACAACGGTCCCTGCCGCAAGACCCGCAAAAACTTTTCAACGAAAACACAAAGAGACGAGAAATATTTTGAAAGAGAAGAAAAAAAGACGAGAGAAAAATTCAGGATGAAAAGAAAAAGAAAACAGTAGGATGAAATACATTTTCTTAAAAAAAAATTAAAAAAAAAAAAAAGAAAGGGAAAAAGAAAGGAAAAAGAAAAGGCTCGACATTTGCTACACTCGTCCAAATAAGACGTGCAGCATGAATCAAGGTCAAAAAAGTGTGGGCATCAGCTGTCCCAGATGGCGCCAAATGCGGCAATTCCTCGCGTTTCAAGGCCGTAGACCACCTTCTTGGTAATCGTTTCGTTTGCAATGATGATGACGGCCTCGGCTCCAAAGTCCTTGGCCAGGTTGTAGCCCATCTTGACCAGATCAGGACGGCCACTCTTTTTTGTGTCGTGAATCACGGCATCGGGAATCGACTCGTATATCGTATCCAAGACTCGCTTGCCAAACGTCTTTTCAGGACTGGGAGTTGACCAGATAAGCTGTGTCGGGCAACTTGGCTGTGCGATGTGGCCCAAAAGGGGCCCGATACCGGATCCTGTGGCCATGACAACCACCCGATTGAAGAGCGTCGCAATTCTCATGACGCCGCAGGTGGGCACGCCGCGGACCCAAAGACTGGTGGGCGGGTTGCGAATGCACTCTCTTGTCCAATCGCCCGCGTTGGAAACAACGAGGGAATACCCAGGCTCATCAGAAAAGCACGATCGTTGTGGAGCCCGAATCGTGGCAAAAGAATGCCATTCGAGCAGCGGCCGTGTGGAAATGCGCGTGAAGCTGCCGTTGACCGGGACCGTGTAGTCAAACGACAAGACGATGCAATGGTCCGACAGAGCCAATGCCCTCACCGGCACCTTGCGCAGCCAAAACCACGAAGACGCAATACTGCAGGTGGCAACGCCCAACATCCAAAACCCGGGCGTCTTGACCAGTGCCATTCCAAAATCCTCCCCTGCTGCTGTCACATCACGAACCGAAAGGATGGTGCGGATCCAGAACATGACGAGCGCCGTCCAACCCACAAATCGATGGATGCGCTCGAATTGGTTGTGATACTTGTTGCGGAATGTTGGCCAGGAGAATCCTACCAATCCCGAGCACAAGACGCAAAGCATCCAGGACATGACCAGGGTGGCAAGAGAGTCGTTGGTCTTGTTTCCAGCGTAGGCAACCGTGGAGCGGAATGTGGACCCAAGCAGCCATGCTGTTGCGCTGATGCCAGCGCCCGAATGAACACCACCCAAATGATAAATCTTTGCAAGACGTCTCCGCAGCCAAATCGGGGCCGTTCTTGGTGCTGAACATGCCATTGTGTACAGTGCATTGATGACGCCATCTTGGCGAATGAGGACCGCCAGCACCAGGTTGGCCGCCGTCAGAGTTGCCAACCACTCGGGTCCGGGATGGACAAGGAGGAGGGCAACGAGAGCACCAATGTTGATCAGGCCGACTAGGCTGAAAAGAAACCGATAGACAATGGCAACGCGGTATCGCAAACCTCGGAAATGTTTCGGCAGCTTCTTCGGTGGAATGTCTTTGTGCAAGTCCAACTTGTCCTCGAAAACGGTCAGAGTTGATGAACTGGATACCGATCGAACCTCAGCCAGCGTCATCTGATCGCTGTCGGCCGGAGATCTCGGTCTGCACTCCCCGTTGCGGTGCCTGGTCTCCGGGGCCAGGGCGAGGTCGCGAAGACATGTCTTGTCAATCTTGCCGTTTGCCGTAACAGGAAAGGCCCTCATCTGGTGGATCTTTGACGGAATGGCATAGTAAGGTTGCAATTTCCTTGTGTGTGAAAGGACCGTCTCAAAATCGGCCCCCAACGGGACTGTGAACCCATGAATGTCTCCCTTTACTAGAAGGGCTGTTGCGCGGCCAACACCTGGCGCCGATGCCAATGACGACGACACGCCATCAAGCTCGACCCGAAAACCCTACATTTGGCAGCATGATCCGCGTCAGCAGGGCACTCCAGAGCATTCACAATCATGTGCGTTGGCGAGCGAGCAAAGCATCTGACATGACGCCAGAGGTGGACCGACATCTTTCTTACCTTGACCTTGACTTGGTCATCGACTCGACCCAAGATGTCAATGTTCCCATCTTGTCTCCACCGCCCGAGGTCCCCGGTGCAGTACATGAAGGATCTGGTTGAGACATCAATTAGCGGCTGGCCAGGTACTGAGACCAATGTACAGTGTGGCAGGTGGTAGTCCTTTTGGTCTTACCCGTCATTTGCGAATGGATCTGGAATGTATGTCTCTCTTGTCTTGCATTCGAGCCCCACGTAGCCACGAGTGACTCCATGACCACCTGCCCACATTACACCAGCCACACCCACTGGGACGGTTCTGCCGTCCTTGTCTAATATGTAAACCGAATTGTTGGGAGTTGGGCGGCCAATGGAAATGGGTTCGCCAACAACATGTTTGGACATTGTATTCACAATTGTCGTCTCCGTAGGACCACAACAATTCCAGTACGTGGCATGTTTTGCCCACAAGTCGGCGAGATTTTGGGAGGTGGGTTCTCCTGCGGTAGCAACGGTTTTGATCTTGGGATAGAGCTTTGGGTCAAATCTCGACAAGATTGTTGGTGTGCACACCAGAACATCGAGCTATTCAAATACATTAGCATTGCCCTCTTCTTCTTCTTCTTCTTCTTCTTCGTCCTTTCCTCCAAACAAGTTCGCCACTTTGCGGTAGGCCATCAGACTTACTTCGTTCAACGTGGGCTCCCAGTTGGCGCCCCTCACAACCAGTGTGCCTCCATTACATAGACAGCTGAAAATCTCCCATGCCGCTGCCATTGTCGTCAGTTTCTCTTCCACATAAACGTGTCCACCACGCAAAAGGTGACTTTGATGGGCGGCACCACTTACCCATGTCGAAGCTGATGTTCAACACCTGGCCAACACACATGCCTGGCTGAACCCCTAGATCGCCTGGTGATAGGCAGACCAGGTTCGCCACGTTCTTGTGCGTGACATCCACACCTTTTGGCTTGCCAGTGGTTCCTGCAGACGTATGTCAACATCATGTCATGCAAGTCACAGTCTCTGGGACCCTTCTCAAGAAAAAGAGGGCGCTGCGGACAGGGGGAGGATGCACAAACCAGATGTGTAGATAACGTAGCATCCCGCATCGGGAGAAGCCAGGTTGATCCATGCTTCGGGATTATTTAACGTTTGGTCTGGAATGATCCTTTGTCCAATGACGATATGGGTCATAGTTGGCAAGAGCGACTTGAGGCGACACTCGGTTGAAGATATACAAAGAACAATCTGCCCACCACATTGTTCTGCGACGTGCTTGATGGTGGAATCCGGGACAACGCCACCATCCAGAGGTACATACTGCGCACCGCACGATAAAATAGCCATGATACCAATGATCATCTCAGCGCCACGTTTGACAACAAGGGGGATACTTTGACGGGGGGTGACGCCAAGCATTCTCAGCCGAGCAGCCAGTAGTTGACTTTGAATGGCAAGCTCGCGATACGTCAGCTCCCTCACGCAGATTCCGCTCGAGAGGTCGCGAACCGCCTTGACTGAAGGTATAGAGGCAGCATGGTGATAGAAAGCATAGCTGACTGTGGGGAATGGACAGTAGGCAGCTTCCCCATGTGTCAAGTCTGCCGTGGGCAGAGCAAGTGATTGAGGTTTCCTAGTGTCGTTCATGGTGACGACCTCGAGGTATCACTGCATGTGCGGGGTGGTGAAGAGATGGATGAGTAGTCTAAGCTTCCAACTCCCATCTTGACTTCACCTGTGAATCAAAGGGCCCTTATATACTTTTCGTGGGAACTTTCCCTCATGTCGTATGGGTATGGACTCGACCCTCCCCAAAGGACCCAACACTTGTCCCTTGGCAGCTTCCTTATACAGTCGGGGCATTTTGAGATCGGCCTGCCGGAAAATTCTCTGTGTGAGATTGGCAACGTTGTACTTCGTACATCCCGTCCGGGCCTTGCTGGTTGAGCCTGCCGCGAGTTGACGTACCTGGCAGTGCAGGACTATAGACTAGGGCATCTCGACGGGCAGATGTACGGACCTGCTGAATGGGGAGGTAACCTGGAGCTCCGTGGGTCCATGAAATGATGGACATGTGTTTCTTGTGGACGTGAGAATAGAAAGATCCGAGGTGAAATGTGTATTCATACGCCTCTGAAGGTTAAAAAAAAAAGGATGTGGTGCAGGAGTTATACTGGAGAACTGGCCAGGTTCTGCAGACACCCCTCATCACACACGCCGCACCCACCTGCCTCCCCCTCCCCTCCTTCCTTCTCAGCCTCCTTGGCGGAGGTGGGACCAAAAGGTCAGGGGTGTGCTTGAGAATGTAGTTGTCGCATTCCCGGGGCGTTCAATGTGAATATTAAGACCAAAAGAAAAAGAGCCCACCCATGACCGATTCTTTTCCCATTGCCCGGATGATGGCAGCCAGGTATGGTAGGAATTGACCGGGTGGAATGCCGACAATGGTCACGGTAGGCCCAAAAAGGAGACCCAAAAAGGGTACCCAATGATGGCTACTTTAGCCCAAAGGAGACTACGCGTCTGGATGAAAATCGACAAGGGGGCTAGTCTGATTTATATCCAGTCTCGATCACGCACTGTCGAGGAGCACTGAGACAGGGAGCCGACTGACTGAGGTTTCCTTGCTCCACCAAGCTGTGTGTGAGGGATGAAGAAGCGAACTGGATGCCAATGCAAACCGCGCTTTGATCCGTTGTCCGAGGTATGACGGTGGGACGTTGCCCGGAGCATTCGCCATGATAAGCATGGCTCTCGATTGAGTTTTCAATAAGGCTCACGGCGTGGCCGGGACAGACGTCCAAGATCACTGGCGTTCCTGCTTGCATCCTATACAGTCAGAACATCACTAAGATGCAACGTTCTATCCAAGATGGACATACCGACCTTGTAGTCACGCCACCCTGTTCGTCAGCCAAGCTAGCAAGAGCTAGCAATTGCACACGCCGTGGACGCACCTGGGATCGGACGAGTAGGAGTCGTTGTGACCGTTGTGGCTTGTTGGACCAACCAGTCGGCGGAAAGATCTACTCGGCCGGAACCGTAGTAGCTCCTCGAGCCACGCACAGGTCCAAAGTTGACAGCTATCGCCCGTAGCTGAGTGTCGAGGTACAAGTCTGGTTTGTTTCAGAAAGACGACAAAGAAAGCAAAGATGGATGAATATGGCAGGCCCTTGATTGGTGCAGGGGATGCAAGGGCGTGCTCTCAATTGGCAGGGCAGCGATGCTTCCAAAGCACGACGGCTTCAACATGGTTATCATCGTGAAGTTGTAATACTATAACGGCGACTAATACTGGTCAGTCTCAAGTGTCGGTAAGCAGGACGAACATGCTCAACGGCTCGGTCGATTGCTGGAGCCCTGTTGCACATATTGGTCATCTATGGACCTATGCGAAGCGCCAACGATAAAGACAGCTCTGTCGTTTGTGACAGATAGAACCAGGTGCCGGGAGTGATGGCATAACCTCTGGAAGTTAAACGGGGCCCACGGAAGCTGAACAATGATGCAAGACAAATAGCGGTATGCGGTTTTCCATAAATTTATCTTGTTTGTTGAGGGCGCCAAAAGACTGGACAACTTGTTTTCTATCTTTGGGGTCTTCTTGATGACATGGTGGTGCAGCCAACGGGTTGACGACTTAGCCAGGCGCCAATGCGGGCCGTCTCAAGTCCCGTTGGTCAAACAAAGAGCCGACGAACGAGAAGCCGTGCGGCTCGGCCATGATGTCGGCTGTCCGCCATGGCCGAGGAGTACCTGGAAAAAATGGCCAAGCTATATGGCTCTCGGGGTGAAGACGTCAATGTGTTGGTCGGTTCCGTCATCGAAGCACGCTCTGATGCGTTCTGCGACTGTGAGACGCCGCCGTTCTGTCGGGTTGGGCGCATGCAGAGTGCCTGCTAACTGTTGCTGCATTTTGTAACTCTGCTGACGACGAGGCCAAGTGGATATGGTCGATGATGGTGACTGCTCGCTTCAATACTCTTCTTTAGCTAGAACAAGCTCAATCTTTTTGGTGAGACCAAAATCGTAGGTCGGGTCGAGCTCAAAGACATGGTGCACTCGTTGAGTCGTGAGCCGCGGTGCGCACTGCGGCACATGCTCGGCCACAGCATTACGCATTGTTATCCACGCGTGTTTGTGACTGCCCGCAGCCGTTGATGGCATCGTGCACACCTGACGATGTGTGGAATTTGGGTACTTTGTAGCACTTGAGGTTTTGGATCCTTGTCTGAAAATTAAAACAAAAAGGACGGACGCGTTGCGTCGTGGCCTGTCCTAACGGAGACGAGGAGGCAGGAGCGATCCGGCTAAGCTCCATCTCTTTTCGCGATTCAATCTTGCCTGGTCCAATGAGACATGACCAATTCCAGCCGTATGGGGAATATGGCAGTCGAGCACTAGCCCCGCCAACCCCGCCGTTCCTGCCGTTCTATCCCGTCAACAAGATGAAATTCTCTGAGGCCTGAGGTCTGAGATCTTGGATCGCCTACCCTCGTGCGGAGTGCACGAGAGAGTGGAAGGAAAGTAGTATGGAATGGGCTTCAGGACTTTACGTACCTAAGGCAGGTAACTCACACGGTAATGATCAATTGACAATATAAATTCTCAAGAGTAATACATAAAGTTCTAATCATAACACCTCACGTTATTCTTGTCATCATGGGGTAATTCATGTTGGTGGATGTGGCAAATTTTCGTGCCCTTTTCTCCGCTGCCAAGTCCCTGGATAGACAGACTCCTTCCTCGTTGGCTCTCGCCTGATCTCATCTGCCGCTCACACCTCGGTCAAATGTCTTTTCTTTCAGGCACCTACCTGACCAGGTCTCATCGCAATTGGCATTAGTTTCCATCCATCCCATCCATCCCATCCATCAGCTTCATTGGGCCAATGCCTGCGCTTGTTTCGCTCCAAACGTCCGACAGCGCCTTCCCATTGTTGTTGCCCTTGAACAAACCCGTGCAGGTCTCTGGCATCTGCACCTGCACCTGCACCTGCATCCGCGTCCGCGTCCGCATCCACACTCACATCCCGATTCAACACCATGATCACGAGAAAAGGCCGCCGCTCTGAGCTTAAACCCCAAGACCTTTGCTCAACTTCGGTCTCGTTGACTTGCACGCCCATCTGTTCGTTCATCATCCCAGGACCCGATTCGCGAGTCAAACCGAGTGGGGCAGATCTGTATTCTCAAAGAGCCGAAGCTCTCTCCACGGGGTCCCCTGGCTCACTGCTGCTGTCAGGTTTCAACCATAGCTCTCTCATTCGACACCATAGCTCTCTCATTCGACCTCGGTCCGACAATCAACCCGGTCATCTCCTGCATACATACGGCAGAGGCACAGGCCGAAGCTCGGCTTATATTCAAGCACTCATCTTCATTCCTTATTATTCCCCAGCTGACTCTGTTCAACTGATCACCCATCCAACTGTCAGAAGAGTCAGAATCAAGACCTGTCTAAATGTCTGCATCCAGTCTCGTTCAAGTCGCAACACCAGCTGAGGGGGTCACGGTGATCACTTTGAACCGACCCGAAAAGCGTAACGCCTTGTCACAGGAACTCATTGGGACATTTTTGCGGGAACTAAAGAATGCTTCCATGGATTTGGCAATCAAGGTCATTGTCATAACCGGCAGCGGCACCTTTTTCTCAGGTGAGGAACATCTTGGTCTACTTCACATCAGCCAGTCGACATTTCACGTTCAGTGGCTTGCAAGGTTCCTCCACCATGACACATTGGCGTCATGACTTTCGATTCAGCTTCGATGCATCTGGCCAGATTCTAACTTGCGCGATTACCTCGAAGCTGGCGCGGATCTGAGAGAGATTGCGGACCTTGATGCCGCTGGCGCCAGGTCGTGTCGTTACCTTGAGGACTTATGCCTCGGAATGTCCGCTGTGCGCAAGCCTCTGCTCGCAGCTGTCAATGGACCAGCGGTGAGTGCTCACTGCTAGCTTTTCAATGGCGTTGCCGATTCCTGCACGAGTCAGGTAGCGGAGAATCACATGGCTGATAACTTACAATTGCGTCTGGTAGCTTGGGGGCGGATTTGAAGTGGCTTTGATGGTGCGGATATAAGAATTTGCCCATCCCTCCCGCTTTGACATTCCATTCTTTGTCGACCAGCTGGATGACCTATGCCCGTCTTTTGGGCGTGCTCGCACGCTATGATGGGTGGGACGCAGCAAACGGCAACCATGTGGCTAACGCATGGTCATATGGATAATTAGTGTGACTTGATCATGGCCTCGAAATCGGCATATTTTGCTCTTCCAGAGACCAAACGTGGTCTTATTCCTGGGGCTGGTGGGACGCAGAGGCTAACGGCAGTCGTTGGAAAGTTTCGAGTAAGTCGGTTCTACCAAATTTGGTCCAATCCGAGCAAGGAAGCGGCAAGACTCATCTCTTCTTCATCACTGTCCAGGCTATGCGAACCATTCTCACGGGCAGGCCAATTACGAGCGACGAGGCATTGTCGTGGGGACTTGTGTGTGACCTCATGGAAGATTGTGATATGCTGGAGCAAACTATTGCTGCCGCCAAGGCACTGACTGAGCACGGCTCTGAGGCGGTTCAAATGGCCAAAGAAGCTGTGTGCAGGGGTAAAGATTGAACAAGAGCCTTGCTTTTTTTTGTCGCTTGGCATGGCTGCTCCGACTGAAATGTCCAAGCTAGATGAAGATTTTGTGACGCTAATGTCTTCTCTATAGCCGATGGCCTATGTAGGGACGACGTCTTCGAGCGCAACTTGTACTATACCACGTTTGGAACCGAGGATAAGCGAAAGGGTGTGTATGAGTTCTTGGCTAAGCGAGTCGTGGAAAGGCACCAATCGTGAGCTTTGGTGGCAGTACCGACACTACTATGGTGAAGCCATCAACACACTACTAGACGACTGCCAGTGAGCAAGACGTTGTGTGGAGAATGGAGGGTGCATGAAATCTCCCGAGCAACTTCATACCAGCGGGCTAGTAAACACTAAAATGCAAGGACGATTTCCACGCGCCTTCAGACATTCAACCACCATTGCTGCGCTCCCGCGCAACTCCTCATGAGCAACCTGCCAAGGGTAGTCCCGCTGCTGTGGAACAGTCGAGGGACATGTTTAGAAGGCAGCACGTCTGGGTTAGTGCATGGAGACTTGGGGGGAGGGGGGGGAGCGCCTCAAAGTTTACACACGGATGAAATATTTGGTCCATGTGCGGAACCACGATAGCAGCAGCACGTTTGCACCCTCTGGAAAGTTGCAAACGTGGCTTGTTTTGAGTTGCAGCAGCTGATGATCTTGCGGCCGCCGACGTCGTCGTTTTTACATTTAGCCGATTCGCTAGTCGCTACCTCGTATCGAACGTTGTTTTAGGTATGCAAGTGTTGCCTTCTGCCGCCTGAGGGGCGAATGATTCCGCTGTTTGTGGTCGCCACGTTTAGTGCAGATGCAACAGGCAGTTCGGATACAGTTACAATATCTATATATGGGTCATCCTTTGCACAAGATTATTCTGCTTTATCGCGGTTTGTGTCTGCCTGGCATTCCAGCACATATTGTGGTGCTGCACATGTGTTTCGGAGGCGGACGAGTACAACTACCTGGGTAATTCCCCTCTGGGCGACGCGCAGCCACGACTGCTTGCAATGGCCCTGGAGGTGCCTTCAACATAGATAGTGGCGAGCAGCAGCATGGCTGGTTCATTCTGGAAGTGGCGCGAGTTGTAGGAGGTCAAGTAAAGAGAAGTCAGGCCCAACAATGAGGTCATGTTTCATCCTCGAGCTGCTGGCTTACCCAGCCGTGACAGATGGCTCCCACCCCCTTTCCTGGCGTCTGGGGTATGTACAGTTACAAGAGGTCCATATCAACTGACATGTCTACTTCAGGGCTGCATCAAACTTCGACATTGGGGTGCTGAAACAAGTAAGACGCATTCAGCTTTCCGCCACGACCAGTTCCACACCAGTAAGACAACCTAAACAGCGTTTGGACGGGAAAGAGAAATCGTCACATGTGTACATACGCCACAGAAAAATGAGGCCAAATGGTCCTTCCTGCAAAGGGCCTGCAAAGGGGTCCAGCTTTTGTCGCAGGCCTTCGTTAATGTCTCCCATGCTTCTGCCTTTCCCTGCACGTTCAGCGCCCGCAGAAGCCTAGCAGAAGGAACCTTGCCGTGATCTGTTGTGCATGGATCCCTTGGGGGCTTGGTTCATCCTGCGGCAAGTAGCCCGAAGGTTTAAAATTAGCGCTGGCCGTTTCCAAGAGGCTCCAACGCAAAGATGGTCGACCAACTGGGAAACCCAGCTTGGTATGATGCATGATACTGTCTCGGATCGAGACCAGCATGTGACGACCGGAAGATGCCACAATCGAATTGTGATGAGAGAGTCTAATTACGTCTTGCTGACGCTTTTGCTTCGTTTATTAGTTTCAGAAATTTCTTTCTTTTTTTTTTTTAAAAAAAAAAAAAAAAAAAACCAAGAAAAGAAACAAGAAAAGAAAGTCTGATGACGGGCATCTCTCCAAGCTCCGACTCTCTTGGTGCCTTTTGTCGGCCTCGGGTAGGTCGGGCGTCGCGATGATGAATGCCACTTTGTTGTTGTCATATACTCGGTGGCCCATTCAGACTCCACGGTCTGAATCATCTTGGACAACCGTGATAAGGGTCAGTAGCCCAGCCAGGGCCACGAGACTACTAGAGACTTTTGGAAGCAGCAGCTAATCAGCGTTCTCATTCTCTTTCGAGATTGTTTTCTTTTTCTGCTTCAAAGGCAGCGACGGGCAATCCTCTCAGCAACACGCGGCTGCTTGGGAGAACTGGAGAGAATTAGACCTGATCCATGCCGGAGGCGGCCTTGAATCCTAAAAAGGACACAACGGCTGGCGCACTGTCTGTGACGGGTTCATGCCGGATTCTCAATTCAGCGACAAACCCGTGGAACCCTCGTGTCCTATTCCGAGCGGAATGCTTGGTCACCTTCACCATCCAGCGAGGACCAAGTGAGAAATTGCCACTGGCGTTCGTCCATGACCCCAAAACAAAAAGTTAAAAATCAAAAGAGGAATAGGGGATGGATGAAGGAAAAGGCAAGCTAAAAAGAACGGGTAGCCGATGCATCACAAATGACTCGTGTCTGTCTCGGCTAGTACTAGATTCTTGATTCATTTTTTATTCATTTTTATTCATTTTTTTTTTCAGCTCTTTTGCATGATGCCCAAGCTTGTCTCGTCTCGGCGCGGGAAATATGGATGTAAGCAGACACCCAGGCTCTCTCCGTCTCCTCCAAAGTTTCTCGCGGGGTAGGAAGGAACGAACTAGCCTAGACTGATAAATCACCTGGTGTCTGTCGTCAGACGCCTAGACCTCATTGTGATGATGCTCGGCGACTACCCTGATCGGCGCCAAGTAACGGACCCGACGGCTATCTGCGGCTCGGCGGTCATCTGCTGAGAAATCTCCATTTTGGTGAGGCCGGGGGCGATGTTGCTCGAGGACGAACCGAACCGGGGCTGTCACATGACCATGCTGGTCAACCATGTGTAAGCTGACGCAGTGGGTCCCCAGCCAGTGGACACAATCAGCCTTCCTTGACCCACATAATTGCCAGGGGCGGTCGTTTTCTTTCTTGTTTGAAAGGGTACAGGGTAGGTGAGAAAACTTGGAAAATTTTGTCAAGCCGAGAGATTGGGCATCCGCGTGGGATTGGATTCCCGGCAGCAAAGACTGGGTGTCGAGGTCGGGATGCGGTTTTTTATTGACTTGAGAATGAGTCGGGCGACCTGCAAAGACGTTTACCGACCCTGTCAATGACTTTCCTGGTCAGGGGGCACGGACGGGCACAACCTCTGTCGGTTCAGAGCGCAAGAAGCGCGAGGCGCTGTTTCGGGCAACCTTTGTCGGTTCGGAACGGGCGGTCTTGGGACATGGCAGCCGGATGCGGACATGTGTGTGTGTCTGAGCGGCAGGGACCGTCTTTGTTTTGCGTCAGCTCCTTCCTTGATTGACGGCGCAATGTGCCATGGGCGTCGGTCACAAAAGGAGGAAAGGAAATGGTGGTCTGATTGGGGTGGTTGTCGTGGTCGTGGTCATTGCGTTTCCTGACCAATGAATGGATTTGATTCGATCCATTCCATTTCCATCCATCCGTCCGTCCATCCATCCATCCATCCAGCCATCCCATGTTGGGTGGGGTGGGAACCTGGAGGGCACCTGGAGGGCACCTGGAGGGCACCTGCAGGGCACCTGCAGGGCACCAACCAGCCAACCAGAGGCCTCCACGCCACGCCCACACACGAAAGCCTCCATCTTTTCTTTAGCCTCCCTGTTGCTGGGCCGGACCCAACTTGGCTTCTCCCAATTCAGTTTTCATCCCCTCGTTTGACTTTTTTTTTTCTTTTTGGTTATTGCAGCTTTTTGCTCCCCGAAACGTCACATCGGGCGGCTCGCTCTGATTCTTCGACGACGACGACGACGACGACGACGACGCACCACCGACTGTCGACCTCGCTGCGCTGCCTGCTCTGTCGGTGGGACGGGGCGAGGGGGTTGGGCTAGACCCGACCGCGAGACTACCGACCGACTCGAACGTGAAATCTGGGTGACTTGGGTCTGGGGAAGAAAAAAAAAAGAAAAAAGAAAGAAAAAAGAAAAAAAAAAGAAAAAAAGAAAAAAAAAGGCGCTTGAATGCGTCGGGTTGCCGTTTCGGACGCCGCGGGTGCTTTTGCTTTTTCTTGGGACGAACTCCAGACGCGTGGGTGGCGGGCGACGAGAGATTCCCGGTCTACGGCCGAGATTTCCTGTGTCGGCTTTTTTTTCTTTTTTTATATATATATATATTTTTTTTATAACTGTTTGACACTTTCTTTCTTATCGTCTCTCCTTCCCGCTTGGCACCGTTTTTGCCCCTGGCGGGCCGATAGAGGCTGTAAAGCCGCGCCGAACGCCACAACCGCTACTGGTCTGGGCTGGCGGAGGCCATCCGTCGAAAGCGTTCACCATGATGACGAACCTTACGTGCAACTCTACCCTGGAGGACATGAGAAGTATGTTTTTCTTCTTCTTCTTCTTCTTCTTCTTCTTCTTCCTTCCTTGTGTGTGTCTGTATCATGGCCGATGACGCAGGAAAGAATGGAGAACGGACCGTGGCCCTCCACGCAGACAGACAGACAGACAGACAGACAGACAGGCTCAAGTCTTCTTCTAACCTCACGCAGTATCTCCTGGCTCGGAAAAGATTCTCGTCGGGCCCCTCAACTTTCACGACCTCGCCCGCCTGATCGGCGCGTCGTGTACGCTCATTGCTAGCGCGTTGAGCTTATATCTTGCGTGGATGCACGCGCTCAACTATACGCAGCCGCGGGAGCAACGATAGTGAGTCTCTGCTTCATCTGCCCTGAACGGCCAAGTAGTTTTTTTTTTTTTTTCTGTGTGTCACATGCTTATTTTGGTTTTTTTTTTTTTTTTTGTCGGCGGGGAACAGCATCATCCGCATCCTCTTCATGGTCCCAGTATACGCCATCTCGTCCTACCTGCAGCTTCAGTGGTACTGGCACGCCATCTACTTTCAAGTCATCTCCGACTGCTACGAAGCCTTCGCCATTGCCTCCTTCTTTGCGCTCCTCTGCCACTACGTGGCCCCCGACTTGCACAGCCAGAAGGTCTTCTTCCGCGAGCTGCGTCCCATCAAGCAATGGGTCCTGCCCGTCAACTGGCTTGCCAAGTGCTGCGGCGGCCAGAGAGGCATCTGGAGGATACCAAAGAGCGGCTTGACGTGGTTCAACATTTTGTGGATCGGCGTCTACCACTACTGCTTCATCCGCGTGGCCATGACCATCTCGGCCGTCGTGTTGCAGTATTTCCGCCGATACTGTGAGAGCTCCAACAGTCCTTTATTTGGGCACATTTGGGTACGATCATTTTTGCCTCCCCCCCCTTTCCCTCCCGCAGGACGTCGTTGCTTGGAGGGAAGCAAAACCAGAACTCCCCATGAAAATGCAGCTGGCTGACCCCCTTCCCCACAGATTATTATCATCAACGCCCTCGCCGTCACGATCGCCATGTACTGCCTGATCCAGTTCTACGTCCAGCTCAAGGACGCCCTCGCCGAGCACAGACTCTTCATCAAGATCATAGCCATCAAGCTGGTCGTCTTTCTTTCCTTCTGGCAAGCATCGGCCATCTCGGTCGGCACCTCAACTCTCCAACTCGTCCGCCCAAACGAAGTGCTCGCCTACCCCGACCTCAAGGTCGGCATCCCCGCCCTGCTCCTCTGCGTGGAAATGGCCCTCTTCGCCGTGCTCCACCTCTGGGCATTCCCCTACGCGCCCTACACCCGCGGCGCACCCCGCACGTTCTACCCCGTGCCCGACCTGGACAAGGGCGGCCCGTCTGCCGAGAACGAGCGGCGGCCCCCCGCCGGCGGCTTCATGGGCCTCGCGGCCATCGGCGACGCCCTCAACGCGTGGGACTTCATCAAGGCCTTTGGCCGGGGGATGCGCTGGCTGTTTTGTGGCGTCAAGCGCCGCAGGGAGGACGTGAGCTACCAGCTTGACCAAGTCGGCGGTCCCGGCCAGGACCCCGATCCCGATCTCAAGAAGCAGGGCTCCAGCTCGTACGACGATGGCGTGCGGGCCCCCCGCGATCCGACCAAGACTACGCCGGACGCCACCCCCGCCGCGTTCTTGGCGCCGCCGCAGACAAGACCCAGGTACGGACAGGCCGCCGGCCCCCAGCAGACACCACTGGTGTCGGGTCGTGCCGCGCAGGGTCCCGGGCTCGGAGAACAGGCCGGCCTCATGGACAATGCGCAGCCGAATCCCGAGGCGCATGCGCGGGCGCGCTCGCGGCCGCCGCCCCGTCCGCCGCGCGATCCCTCGCCGTACCGGGCTTCTGCTGTTCCTCAGCGGGATGTCGACCCGGAGGAAGTCGGCCTGGCACATGGGCACTATGAGCCTCTTGGTGCACCGCCGCTGCCGAAAGGTGGTCGGGCGCGGTGGGTGGCGGGCCCTCTGTAGTCTTTTCTTGGGTTGCGTTTTGGTCTAGGACGTCATTTTCAGCCTGGAGTCGTGGGGGGGAGGGGTGTTTTTTTTATGTATTTAATTATTTTTTTTCTTGGATTTTTGTTCGTTCTGCCGGGGGGGGGCTACCCGGGATAGATGTGCAGCTTGGGCTGGTGGATGCTGTTTTTTTACCTTTTCCCATGATACCACGATGCGGGATGCATGCATTTGTAGATTTCTCGTTTCAGAGAGCAGAGTTGTAGGAAGTGTAAGAGCTAGGGAATAGAATAGAATAGATGAGGAGAAGGGGAAGGGGAAGGGGGTGATAAAGGTCATTAGGAATGACTCTGTATTGATAAAGAATCCTGCAAAATCTACTTCTTTGTAGATGGTGATAAAGGTCATTAGGAATGACTGTCCATTAATAAAGAATTCTGCAAAATCAACTTTATAAATGGTGATAAAAGTCATCAGGAAAGACTGTCCATCGATAAAGAATTCTGCAAAATCAACTTTATAGATGGTGATAAAAGTCATTAGGAAAGACTGTCCATCGATAAAGAATTCTGCAAAATCAACTTTATAGATGGTGATAAAAGTCATTAGGAAAGACTGTCCACCGATAAAGAATTCTGCAAAATCAACTTCTTCGTAGATGGCGATCAAGGTCATACGAGTAACAGTGTCCATCAATAAGAAATTCTTCCAAGCGAAAACAAAACGATCAACGGCCTTTAACTATGACATGCCTGCTGGGAATCTCATGCCTGCTCTTCCCCTTTTGTCTTGGTCTTGATTCCACAGGTCCTCGACTCGTACATGGCTGTTGCGTCGCACCATGACGATTCTTTTTCAAGAAACAAAAATTCTTTATACATCTGAGCTTGCTCCGCGTCGCTTCGACCGACACAGGCAGCCTCGCGCAAGCTCCTTCTCTTTATTGTCATTCCTCTTCCTTCACGCAGGCAGTGCGTCACGTCCAAACCGCCCCTGTCATCGCCGTGGTCGCTTGTCGCGGTCGCTTGCCAAGTGCCCGGCTCCCTCTTCGCTTCGTCTCTTGCGCCCGCGCTCTTCACGATGCTCTCTCCTGTCGTCCAGCTGGTTTCCTCCCGCATCCCGTGGCGCCCCTCGGTTCCCCCCCCCCGCAACGCCCCAGATCCCTCCATTGTACTGTCCGTCAGATCGGTGTCGGTTGTCGCGCCCTCCCGCCGGATCACGTCCGCCAGCCTGCAGAGGCGGTCCCATAGAGTCGCGCACTTGGCGACGAGTCTCGCGCTCCTCCCTGCTGGCGCCGTGTTCCGGTCCCGCCCCGCCCATGGACCGCCGGTCTCGGCTCTCGCCGTGGTCTTTGCTGTCGCGATCCCGTTCCCGACTGTTTCGTCTCGACGGCCGGTTGGACCTGTCTGCTCGTCCGTCACGGTCGGCTCGGGATCGATCATGGTCTCGTCTTGGCTGGCCATCGCCCCCGTTCGAAGATGTCCATGCCAAATCATTGCGTTCCTGGCTTGGGGTTGGCGTCGGTGAGCCACCCGCGAGAACTTGAATGTCCGAGTTGCCAAGCATCTGCCGAGGCTGATTGTGTCGGGGTCCATTGCCGCGCGGCGGCTCGGGCATCGTTGCCTGCGCTTGCTGAAGAGTATTGTTGATTCCGGCAAGCTGTCGCCTGCCACCGCCACGTCCAGGGCGATCGCCTGCAGCTGGTACACCGGGCATCTCCGCGTCCGCGGCAGGCCCGCCCCGCGGGTTGTGCGTCGAATGATCGGGTGTGTTGGCTCCACGACCCTGATGGCGATGATGATTTTGGAGACCGCCATGAGGACCGCCATGAGGACCGCCATGAGGAACCGGTGGCACTTGTGGACCTGCCAGATGGGCAAGACGGTCTGGATGCACACCCGAGGCAGGTGTAGAGCTCATGGCACCTGGCGTCGTGTTTTCGCCGCCCGGTGTAAACGTCCTGTTCCGCCCCGATGAGTGACCTGCGGGTGCTCCAGATGGTGTCTGTGGTGCGCCACCCGATTCGTAGCCACGCCGGCCACGGCCAGAGGAAGGGCCCGTAGGAGGACCGCCCAGAGGACCGCCGCCTCTGCTTTCGGGGGATGGTGGTCCGGGTGTCTCCGGAGCGCCGCCGCCGCCGCCGAATCGATTGTCTGGCCGGCCTGGCAATGATGGCTGGTTGGGCCCACCTCGGCTTGCGCCGCGGCCTCTGCCACGCGGTCCAGAGGGAACGTCATAGTGAGGGTTGGGGACGGGGTTGAGTCGGCCATAATTTTGATCCTGATGAGCCTTGCGGTGATCCGACTCCTGATGTCTGCCTCCTGTGCGCTGAAATCCCCCAGAAGTGTCGCGGGGCACATCTGGCTGAGAAAGTCTTTCGACTTCTCTATCCATCGGCCTCTCCCCTCTAAAATGGGCCGGAAGCGGTGATTGATCCCTCGGATCACGACCGTCCGGGCGCGGCTGTTCTTGAGGAAGAGAGCGCGCCTGGCGGTCTTCATACGCCGTGGGTGTGCTCTGCTCGTTCACATGCCGGCTGTGTCGTCGTGGAGATTGAGCTCTGTGATTGCGATCGCGTCCTCCATCCTCTCTCATGGAGCGGGCAGCAGCGCTCGGAAAGCCCGTCTCTCTGTCGCCAATCAAAGCAGCGCGTTCGGGGTTCACAGAGTCCATGATGGCAACTCCGTCGCCGCCGGTTTGGCGACGTCCGCGTGAAGAACGATCAGAATCGCTTCCTTTGGATGGTCTGTCCGATGTCTCCTGGGCAACCAGCGCGGCCCTTTGAGGATTCATCGAGGGCTCAATGGGGACGGACAAACCACTTGCCCCAGGAGCTGCTGATTCGACGGGCCGATCATGCGTTCTCGCTCCCCGCAGCTCACGATGAGGACGCTCGCGCTCCTGCTGCGTCGGGCGTGCCGGTAGCTCGGCACGAGCGACTTCCTCTTTGGTGTCCGCTGGACGGCGCTCTGTTGCGTCTCGCCCACGGCTGGGACGGTCCGAGTCGGGCGGTCGGCTGTCGCGATGCTCCTTGGGTTCACGGCCATCTCTTGCATCTCGTCCTTCTCTGCCATCTCGATTATCCCGAGATGCCCGAATATCCCCCCTGCCATCTCTGCGATCGAGTCCGTTGCGTGTTTGAATAAACCGATCTTGCGTGAAATGTCCTGGTAGGGGAACATCCGGACGGCTAGGCAGATTATGCGATGGTCGGTCCGGCAGTTTGTGGTTGCCGAGCTCAGACTTATTGCCCACAGCAGCCGGCTTGGGGGTGGATGGTCGAGACTGACTTGGGGCGTCACCATGCTTTGCATTGTCTCGACTGGAATCATCCGGTTTGGCAGGAAGACCTTCTTTGGCGGTGCTGTCGGAGACTTCTCGCGCAGCGTCCCTGTCTTGCACCTCTCCGTCCTCCTCGTCTGCGGTCGACGCTTTGGCGGTGGGTGCCCTGCAGGACGAAAACGTGTCAGTAATGGCGACCAGACAGAGAGAGTTTGCTATTCGATTTCCTCACTTTTCAGGTTGAGGATTGAACTCGGGTGCACCGGCGCGCAGATGAGGGCCAGATGGTGCACTGGATTCCTGTTTTGACGCAGCAACCTAACAACAACAACAACAACAACAACTTAGCACATCTTTGCGACACAAGCAAGACAACAAGACAATGTTTGTATCAACATACCGCATTTTGGCGAAAAGCCTGAACCATGACCCATTTTGACTTTCGTCGCTGTAATTCCGACATGGCACCTTGTGCAGCAACCGAGAGATCAACGCGACCACCTTCCTCGCCATCAGGAGCCGTCTTTGCCGCGGCCTCCCGTTTCGTAATGTCCTGTAGCTGTGAGCTGAACTGCGTGGCCATAAAGTCCACGGCAGGGAAGTAATCGAGAACACATTTCAGCACCGTGATACCATTTCGAATATGCATCCATTCAGATCCCCCCAGGCAGTTTTTAAGTGCCATGTTGAGATTCTTGTGCCACCTGAACAACAGATCCCTGAACTGCGCATGCTCCACAAAAGTCTCTGGTTTGCCCTCGGCATCTAGGGTGAGGGCAAAGCCAAAGTGAGGGTGCTCGGCAGCACCTTTGCCCTCGAGGTCATAGGCACCCGGTTTGGAGACGACGCCCTTTGCAACCTTGGATTCCTTCTCGGCCGGTAGCGGCTCGTTCTTGTGCCATTTTGAAAGGTCCTCCAATATGAGTTTCAAGAATCGGCCGAAATACTCTGCCTCGCGGACGGTGCAGGTGAAGACGAGAGAACGAAGTCGATTGGCGTTGAATAGACGGTCATAGAGCGACATGAGTCTGAAACCAGGAGCATTCCACTCGTGCAAGGCCTTGACGAAGCGGAATGTGAACTCTGCGTCAGCAGGAGACATCAGCACACGCGGGACAACACACTGCTCCAGCAGAACATCAGACACGCCGTCCGGTTTCGCCGACGCGTCCTTCCCCGGGAACGAGGTTTGGAACAGTCTCGACAGGAAATACTTCCATTTGGCCTTGCGCAGACCGTGCTCGCTGAGCTCATCCAAAAGATAGCCCTGCAGGTCCATCAGTTCCTTGCGCTTCTCGTTCCTTCGGTCGACAGCTTTGCGGCTCATGTCGGACCTATCGCTCGAGAGGGTCTGCCATTCATTCATGATTCGCTGGCGTTCTCGCACGTAAACCTCTTCTGGAAAGCACACGTCGCCAAGCTGCAACGCCCAAAAAGTTGCGTATAGTTCCGGAGAGATCCTTTGCCACACGTCAGGCCGTTGAGTGGCTTGAACTGCATCAATAATTGGTTGCAAAGTGCTGATGGTTGTGCGGGTAAGGGAGACACCGTTCGATCTCTGTAGTGTCGTATGACTGGTCAGAGAAAAAATGCGCTTTTTATCGTGTCGGAAAGATTGGCCCTCGGATGGCATACATACCGGTTCTTCTGTGGCATCAGTGGATTCCAAATCATCCGCGTCCTGCAGCTCCTCGTTTTCGGGCTTGGTTTCAGACATGTCAACATCACCGTCCCTGTCGGTGCTGGACTTTGCAGCGACTTCCCTCCTCTTGCCGCCGGTTTCCTTCCAGGGAAATATCCGTTGCGCAAGACTTGTTCTGCCGATCAGAAAGGCCAAGCTGGGATCGAGACCATAGGACTGGATGAGTTCCGCAATCGACGGAACGATGGCATCGAAGGCATTGAGCCCAAGATTGCTCCACAGGAAGTCAAGGTACTGGATCAGGATCTGATGCGAGTCATCGACCACGGTCGACAAGAACTTGATGTGGGCCTCGGCCTCGGGAACCTGAAAGATGGCGGCTTGACGATATTGTGCAAGGTTGAGCAGCAGTCTCGCTGCCAAATTCGACTTGTCCAGGGCCTCAATCAGGCGCTTGGAGCTCTTTGCATTTTCGAATCGTCGATCTTGCGCGCGAGCCAGAGTATGTCGTTTCAGCCACGCACCGCCTGCCATGGACAAGACTTGGTAATCCGTAAAGTCTGCCGCATCCACAATACCACCCATTGAGGAAATGAATTCTTTGAGGATGATCATGTCGGTTGAGTTGCCACGAAAAAGCTGATCATTGACATACTGCAGGACCGGTGTCGGACTTGGCAGTTGGTATCGGCGAAAAACTTTGCCCGAGAAGCGCGATAAAGCTTGCAGCCACTTGCTGGTAGTGAGGGCGTGCTCAGCCTGGGTGCGGCTTCGTGATTTGCCCAAAGAACTCAGGAGCGACCAGACCAAGACATCATACGAAAGATCAGTAAAGTACTTGACACACTCGACAAAGGCTTCGATCAAGTTGGGGTACGACTCCAACTGCTCAAAGGCCACTCGAAACACAATGCCGGGAGAGGAGTAGCTTGTTTTTGCAAGCTGCTTCGCCATCTCGCTCAGGTTCGTCAAGGAAACCCGCTTCATCGTTCCTCGCGTATCTGACGTCGCCCTGGCAAAGGCCGCTTTCATGGCAGGTAGTCTGGATGTCTGCCCCTCGAACCACTCGGCGTACATGGAGTACCGCGTGGTGAGGGGAAATCGTTTCAGCAGATCCCAGATGGCGTTGACGACTGATGCGTTGGCCCTTGTATGACTGAGCGCCGGCAGCAGCAGTCGCCGCAGGAGATCGTGCCATCGCGTGACGTTGGCGTCCGAGGTGTCATCCACGAGGCTTCTTGCGCCAATGCGTGCCAGCTTGGTGAGCAGGGCCTCGTCTTTGCCAATGTTGACACCTGAGAGATTCAGGAACGTGTTGCAAAGAGTAAAGACGTCGTCCACGGTTTGACAGACGGGAATATTGTCGGTCCACTCGTCCCAGTAGAAACGATAATTCTGATTTTCGTTGACATCGAATTTCTCGGGAAATGGCCAGCGCCATTGCTTCTTCGCCGGTGGTCTGTGAAGTCGCACGCTTCCTTTCGGCATACCCGATTGATCAACATCGTAAAGCTGTTTACTGGGCACCTCCAGGGAGGTTACTGCCTTGGGCCGCGCATCATGAAACACCTTTTCAAGACTGACATGGAGGATGCGGTGGATTGTCTGAAGGACATCGGGGAAAACTTCCGGGATCCAGGGAAATCTGCCCAGAATGAACAAGGACTCGGGTATGGCACCAATGGTCAGAAGCTGCGTCAAGAGAGACGCTTTCTGTTCGAGCGGCTCGGGAAGTTTTGGTTTTTTGTTTTCTGCTTCGTCCTTGGCCGCCTGTTTTTGGTCCGTGTCACTCTTCTTGTCCACATCTCGTTTCGGCAAATTCGTAGCGTTGGGGTTGTCGTCGTCTCCCTGGGGCAGAACCCCAGCCGTCAGCAGCGCATTCATCTGACCCCCTCCCCGGCCTGCTCGTTCTTCCTTTTCCAACTTTTCGGCCTCGGCCTCGCGGATCTTGTCCATGTCCTCGTCGGGGGGCGATAGATGAGGATACAGGTCGGTAATGGACAGGAAGCCAACCTTGATCAGCAGAGCAGCGAGGTAGAGCAAATTCGCAGGGAGCACATCAGTCTTGTCGCGCATTTCAGAGTTGTAAAAAAGCAGCTTGAAGCCGAGAAGCTGTGCGGCGACTCGGTTCCCCGGCGGAGGCAGCGTTTTGGTTTGCTCCATCCATTGCTGTTCAGAATCGGCATTGTCTTCGGTCCGTTCGCCATTGATCGATTTGGCTTGCTCGAGATCGGCGGCACTGACTCGTCTTCCTCCAAGTTCAAAGAAAGCGCCGAGGTGAATTTCCCTAGCTCGTTCCCAAAACGCCTCATCTCGCGCAACCTTCTGCCGCGTCATGGCCTCCTCGTCCTCCCTTGTGGCCGTCCATTGCGGGTAGCCCGGGTTGGCCCAGGGAGGAAGACCACCGATGAACTCTGTGTCATGCTTGAGGTGCGACCGGGGCCACCACGAACTGACTCGAAGAAACTTGACGAAAAACTTGTACTGCTTGATCAAGACGGCCGCGGCGACATCGAGCGTCACATCGAGCGCGCGTCCGACGTCCAGATCAAAAGTCCCGATGAGGGCCTTGATGCGCTCAAAGGTCTGCTGGGCCAGTTCGGGCGGCGGCGGCGTCGCGCTGTTGGTCGGGAAGAGTTCTGTGATGAGTTTCGAGTACCCCTCCGTCTCTTCTCTGAGCAAATTGTAGTTGGCCTGCCGGTACAGTAGATTCGTGGCCTGACGGACGCCCAGTCTCGCAAAATTGTCCCTGATAAGACCAAGCTGTTGAAGAATCGGAGCATCCAATATTTGGCGCATTGACGCGGGCGAAACTTCGGTTGCCATGAGGAAGTCGCGAAGCGCAGGTTTGTATGACGCAGCATCGTTATCCACAATGATGGCCAGAGAATCTAGAAAGAGAGTGTGAGGAGCAAACGCGTAGGCATCCTTAACGACCTCGTGTTTCTCCTCGCCCAGGATTTCCTTGACGCAGGCTCCAGCATCCATGGCGTCTACTCTGTTTTCCACAACGGCCTGAATGAATTCTTGGAAGATGGCAGAGAGCTCGGTGATGTCGACATCTTCCCTTGCTTGAATACCCTGCCTCAACACTTCCTGCCGGCCGCTTTCATCCCAGTTCCTGATTATATCATCCGCAAGGTGATCGTACCGATACGTCGGCCGCACGGGGGACGCTGTTTGTCGAACAGGATCGGACGGAAGATTTGTCGTCAAGGCTGGTGAATTTACCGCTTTGGGGGCTTGCGTCGGGACCATGCCGGCGTGGCTTGGTCCTGGCGCCGACGGCGAGCTGGTTGTCTGCTTGACGGGCGAAGGAGGTCGCGTTTGCGTCGGGCCTTGGTTTCCGTGATGGTTTCGTTGTTGATTGTACTGCTGATTATGTTGAAAGTTGTTCCCCCCGCGGCCATAGCCTTGAGAGGAATCACGGCGACTGGAGACCCCGCGATGACCCTGACCCTGACCTTGAGGGAAGTGGCCACCTCGACCACCACCTCTTCCACGACCGGCGCCATGGTGGCTTTCTTGCAGGCCCAGGTTTGTGTCTCCTGGTCGATGAGGAGAAGGTCTGCTACCTCCATCGCCGGACGGCGGTTCGGGCCTCTTTCGTTTGGGAGGCATGACTCGATGATGTGAGGTCGACCGTTTCCGATGTCCCGCGTCAAGTCATTTGCGCTAATGATGAAAATAGGAAGAAGGAAAATGGCGGCGTTGGCCTGGTCGAACTCGACAAGGACAGTGAACTCGACAAGGACAGTAAACTCGACAAGGACAGTAAACTCGACAAGGACAGTGAACTCGAAAGGACAGTGAACTCGACAAGGACAGTCGGATGAAGGAAGGCGACGGCCTCGAGCTTTTCGCGCCGCGCCAATGAGTCCGGCGACTTGGCTTGATGCTAAGTGGCTACCGCGGACAAGGAAGGAAAGCAAGCAAGTCAGACATGAAGATGGTTGTTCGCGCAGACGAGGCAAGAGCAAGAGCTCCACGTTCACGTCGTCGTCGTCGTCGTCGTCGTCGTCGTCTGTTGTCTGTTGGCAGATGAGGGTCTTTGTCGGTGGAGCCTCTGCGGTGCGGTCTAGCTCATGGAAGTTTTCAAAGGCGTGCCGAGTCACGTGAAGTCAGAGAAGCGCGCGCATGTCACTCAAGTCCACGTCAGAGATGGGTAGCGCGAGATGGGACGGTACTGGCCAAGGTGGAGCCTCGCGCCGTTCACGCCAGAAGATGATTGGGCGAGGGGCGCACCAACAGGATTGCGTGCGCACAACCAAACAAACGTTCTCCGATGCAGGCACGATAGCTTCTCCGAGTGGAAACAACGTCTCATGACACGATAGTTGACCACGTATACCGCAGCCCGCACCAGGAGATCCAGCCGGGGCTGTTCTCAGTGGACACCGCGGTGACCTTTTTCCCCCCAGCCCCTCCGTTGCTGTGGCCAGGCAACACGGATGTATGTGCCATAAAAGTCACAATGGCTCAAGAAACTCTTGCCGATGCCAAGACGCCGGTGAAATATGGTTGGTCTTTTTTCAGCAGCTCCTTTCCTTGTCTTCTCCATCTCTCATCTTCTTCCTTCTGTCAAATCATCATGAACTAGTGCTCTTTTCTCTCCCCCGACATTGCTGCACAAAAGCTCTGGCAAACCCTGTCAAAGCACACACGCGCACACACTCCTCCATGATGCGTTCGTCCTCGTCTCCAAATCCAAAAAAAAAAAGTGACTGAATGCCTGTAAGAAAGAAAGCAATCGCAGCCTGAGAATCCCTTTGCGGCCTTGATTCCGGACCAGCAAATCGCCATCGTCCCCGACTTCACCCTCGAATCAGGAGTCACCCTGCGCAACGTGCCCGTTGCGTACACGACGCGTGGCGAGCTCAACGCGGACGGAAATAATGCCATGGTCGTTTGCCATGCCCTCACGGGCAGCGCAGACGTCAGCGACTGGTGGGGGCCGTTGCTGGGCGGCCCCGGACGGGTATTCGACACGTCGAGCTTCTTCATCGTCTGCATGAACAGCCTGGGGAGTCCATACGGCACTGCCAGTCCCGTCACGGCAAAGGACGACGACCCGTCCGAGGGCCACTACGGCCCCGAGTTTCCTCTGACGACGATCCGCGACGATGTCAAGTGAGTGCCCGCGTGAACCCTTGGACTTCCCCCCCCCCCCCTATGTT
This sequence comes from Aciculosporium take MAFF-241224, assembly GCA_000222935.2. NCBI lineage: Eukaryota > Fungi > Ascomycota > Sordariomycetes > Hypocreales > Clavicipitaceae > Aciculosporium > Aciculosporium take. The sequence goes on along the minus strand of AFQZ01000675.1, from coordinate 2,386 downwards.
TCTCCGCCAGAGCCTCGGGCAAGGGGAAAGCACCGGCACATGTACGCAACAATGAAAAAAAAAAGATGAAGCATGACATGTCCCGCTGAGACAAAAACGTCTTAGCCTCCACAAACTCCTGCTGGACGACCTGGGGGTCAGGCAGGTGGCCGCCGTCATTGGCGGCTCCCTGGGAGGCATGTTCGTCCTGGAATGGGCCTACCTGGGCAAGGACTACATCCGCTGCATCGTCCCCATCGCCACGTCGAGCCGACACAGCGCCTGGGGCATCAGCTGGGGCGAGGCGCAGCGGCAGAGCATCTACGCCGACCCCAAGTACGACGACGGCTACTACCCGTTCGACGACCCGCCGGCCACGGGGCTCGGCGCCGCGCGGATGGCCGCGCTGCTCACGTACCGCAGCCGCAACTCGTTCGAGTCCCGCTTCGGGCGCAACATCCCCGATCCCACAAAGATGCAGACCATCAGCGGGCGGCAGCGCCCGCGGCCGAGCACCCCCTCGGAGGCGCACTTCCACATCCACAACGACGGACACAACATCAAGCGCGTGGGCCTCTCGCGCCAGGGCAGCGGCGCCAGCACGCGGGCGGCATCGTCGTCGCCGCCGTCGTCCGCCGCCGCTCCCCCGGCCGATGTCCCCGATCCGCAATTCCACGGACCCCGGAAGAGTGCACCGGGTCCCGGCCAGGGAGGCGGCCTCGCCGGCGGAGACGCGGCCCTGCCCACGTCCGGCTACTTCTCCGCCCAGTCCTACCTGCGATACCAGGGCACCAAATTCGTCAAGCGCTTCGACAGCAACTGCTACATCGCCATGACGCGCAAGCTCGACACGCACGATGTCTCGCGCGGCCGCGCACGCACCATCGGCGAGGCCCTCGCCCTCATCCAACAGCCGACGCTGGTGCTCGGCATCGAGAGCGACGGCCTCTTCACCTTTGCGGAGCAGGAGGAGATCGCGCGGCACGTCAGGGATGCGCGCTTGGAGCGCATCGACAGCCCCGAGGGCCACGACGCGTTCCTGCTGCAGTTCGAACAGGTCAACCGCTATGTCCTGGCCTTCCTGAAGGAGGTGCTGCCGGACATCATGAGCAAGGAGGGCGCCGCGCCCGAGGACGCCAACGTGGGCAGGCTGACCAAGTCGAGCACGTTTGGCGAGGCAGAGGTGGAGGACATCACCGCGTGGTAGCCCGTCTGTTGCCTTGTCTGGTCTTCATTCCTCGTCTTCTCCTCGTGTCGACCAGCCTCGCTGGCTGTGCCGTAAACGGCAATGGTGTGCAGAGAGGACTGTGCGAGCTTGTCTTTTGCCAATCTGCATCCTTCCCGCACCCAGGCGAGTGTTTTCGCGTGACCACAGTATGTAGACGGCAACGCAGAATGCAAAGCGTGGTTGACTGAAAAGCATGTCCCCCCGAAAGACTTGATCTCGCCGTTGATGTCTGTCCCCGGCGTCACTGCCCTGAGCGTCGCGCGACGGGCACAAGGACAGACAGGGGCAAGCTGCCCGGCGGTATCTGCCATGTAGCAGCGGATTCGACAGAATTTGCTGTAGCCTGTACTATCCGTTATCCGTACCACTCTGTTAATCACCCCCTGGTGTTTTAGTTCTGCTAGCGAGGCGCTTTCTAGCTTCGCCTCGTCTGCTTCCACCCTGCTCCAGTCAGCTTCTGATTATGCACCCGTTCCCTGCCCGCGTGTGGCCTCCGGGCCGGCCCCTCCGCTCCTGCTCCTCCCGCCTCCATTATCCGGCACACACACAAATGGACGTCCCCGGCACGAGACGCATCACGCCCCTGCCGCCCGCCAGCATCCCGCTCCCAGACACGGCACATGGCATCATCACCACGACGACAAACGGTTGCTCTGCCGCGGCCCACCACACCACGTGGCGATGCCTACCCCAGGACGCAGCCCCAAAGACGAAGCCCCATGGAGGTATGCACACCCCAGCATAGGAAAGACGGTACACCAGATCCTTGCAGCTGCCCGAGGTTATCGCAACGTAGAGGCAGGAAAGCATGAATCTGATCAGCCAAGTAGACATATCCATCTGCCTCGCCGCATCCCTCCGGGGGGGCGCCGCCTCCGGCGGACTGTAACCTCCGACCTATTCATGAGCCGCCTTGATCATCCTGCATTCCCGTGCAATCTCCCTCCGGCGGCCTTCCCCCCCTGATCAACCCCCCCCCCCCCTCGATAAACCGCCCCCCCCCCAACCACCCCCTCACCCGCTCCTCCTCGGCCCCCCTCAACCTCCTCCTGGCCCCCTCCAACCTCTCCACCCCCCAGTCAATCGTCTCGATATGCACCTCAAGCGGCACCCGCGCCAGCCTGGCCCCCCTCCTCCCATGCACGAGCCCCGGCTCCGCCACCACATCCCGCAAATCCC
>AFQZ01000676.1:0-27803 GCA_000222935.2 Aciculosporium take MAFF-241224 | reverse complement strand
GGTGCCAAGTGGGGGAGGAGTGGACACACACACACACATACATCACAGATGATGATGGAGCATGGCATCCATGGATGATGGTCTGACGGATCATCCATCAGGGAAGGAGGACAGGGGGCCCCCGCGGCAAGGAAGGGCAAGGCGCAGCTGCACACGGATATCCACCACCACCTTTGCGGTGTTTGCACGCACCAACTCTACCTGGCATGATGGATGGACGGGCACGCGATGGGATCGGCTCTGGGATCCCCATCAGGGGCCACGCGCAGCACGCGAACAAGTGTCATGGCTCCGGTGAACGAGGTGGCTGTGCATGCTGCTGTCCTGTGCATGCTGCTGTCCTGTGCATGCTGCTGTCCTGTGCATGCCGCCGTCGTGTATGTGCCGCCGCTGCCCTGTATGTGCCGCCGCTGTCCTGTACATGCTGCCGCCGCTGTCCTGTACATGCCGCCGCTGTCCTGTACATGCCGCCGCCGTCTTGTACATGCCGCCGTCCTGTACATGCCGGCGCCCTCCGCGGTGGGTGGACGTTGCAGCATTGTGCATGCCCGCATTTTCCTTCATCGCCTGCACCGTCGACGAGGTGAGCTTCGCTTATCCGGTGCCTGCGAAGCCCACAGGTACCTCGGCAGCGTGCCTCTCATGCCGAGCCCAGTGGCCGAAGCCCGCACGGCCCTCGAGGCGGCGTCCATCGGACCATGGCAAGACACTCCATGCATGTACACAGTGCAATGTCCCGAAACGGTCGCCGTCTGGGCAACTGCATCACGGAGCGCCCGATTCATGACGGGGCTGTGTCATGTCATGATGGCCTGTCTGGCTGCCCCACACCTCCTCGACTGTCGTTCGTTTCGCCGACCCTTTTTCCCCTTTTCTCGTTTCCCCTTTTCTCGTTTCCCCTTTTTTTTTTTTCCCCTTCTCTTCCCCTTCTCTTGTTTCCCCTTTTTTTTTTCCCTTCTCTTCCCTTCTCTTGTTTCCCCTTTTTTTTTTTTTCCCTTCTCTCGTTTCCCCCTTTTTTTTTTCCCCTTCACCTACGGACCAGTCTGCCATCGACCCCCTCGTGCCGTGGCCTGGCCCCTTCTCTTCTTCTCATCACCGAAACGGCCAGAGGACGAACCAGCGGCTGTCGAGGAAATGGATTTCCTCACAAGCCCATGTCCCTTTTGCGCTCATCACGACACAGTACCTCATTCCTTTCTCCATGTCGCCGGGTGCTGAGATGGGGGCGGTACCGGGACGAGCAAGCAGTACACACTGTACGCGGCATCGGAATCACGGACGTCGCAGTCACCCATCATCTCGTTTCTGAGGTGACACCTGACGTACGACGCAATTCCATTTTCTCGTACCCAGCTTTTTGTGGGTGCGCGTTTTGTAGCACCGACCGGCTACGGCACGGGACAATCGAAAAAGCTACCTGCACATACATGCTGGGACCTGCCTGATGTAAGCAGCATTTCCTCCGCTCGTCCATCATCAGCCTGCCCTCTGACCGGATACGAAGGGGCCGCTGTGCCATCCATGACGCTTCGAAGCCGAGTGTCGTGGCCAGGAGGAACCGCGCTCTCGCCCGGTGGTCAGACAATCTGCTTGCCCAGGAGAGATGGCCGTTCAACATCCATCCGTCGGGGAACACCAAGAATGACATGGCGTGCGCGCCCGACATTGCTGCGCCATGTTCACATCGCACGCTATGGTATGAAATCTTGCGTATGAAAACATGTTGGGGCAATCATGATAAGCCCAGGTACATTGTATGTGTGCGGCCTCGGTCACATGTTCGATTCCTCACCAGCTGAATGCAAAACAGTCAGCCACATGGTGCCCAGGAGCTCGCTCACCTCGTCCATGTGTGTGTGTAGTACACACACGGCGAGTCATGACTCGACCCCTGCCCGTACGTACGTACATATATCATGGTACAGGTGCTGGTATCCTCTTGATAACGCCTCCCGCCGTCCGTTTTACAGAGTGGCATTCACTCTCCTTTGTCCGTCTCTTCGCGTTTCCAACCGCATAAATGCGTACATGCATGTCCATGTACATGTACACGTATCCAGGGGGCTGGAAATGGACATGATCCCTGTCCCAGCAGTCCCTGCTTCCGCCACACCGGAACTCGTTGCACGGAGCGGTGGGTGTTAGAGCTGCCAGGTAAATAAATGTACGTACTGTGTACGCACGTAGGAGCCTGTTATCAATGTCGTGCCATGCGTCTGTGTATTGTTTCCAAAGACTCGGCACGAAGCTTGTTTCTTATCTTTGTTCTTCCCTCCTTTTTCCGCATTCTGTGCAGACCATCCTTCTCCATTCATTCCTGGCTCCAATGGGCATCGGCTGCGTGTCCGGCAATGAACTTGGCTCTCCGTGCTCGACGCGGCCAAGACGAGAATGCATCATCGTAGCTGACCAGGTACGTGTCAATAGGCAACATCAGTGAGCAGAGTTTGCGCCCAGGCCACCGAGATTCCCGTCACCGATGCGAATCCGCCATCCGTTTGTGGACATGCCGCGATTGGAAAAGAAGGCATCCATCATTATTGTTTGCAACCGTACAGGCGCACACATACAGTATACGATGCGGCATGATGGCCATGCGCACGTATCAAGCTGACGTCGCACCATTGGACCGGCCCCGATAAAGCGGTCGGTCTCTCCGTAAGACTACGGAGACGACACAAGTCCTTGCCAGCGTGCATGGTTTCTTTTTTCCGTTTCTTTTTTCCGTTTCTTTTTTCGGTTTCTTTTTTCGGTTTCTTTTTCGGTTTCTTTTTCCTTTTCGGTTTCTTTTTCTTTCTCCCCCCCCCCTTCCTTCTTATTTCTTCCTACCTGTCCGTCTTGTCTCGCTGCGCCGCGTCCAAAGCGAGACGTGTATAGTATCCGGTAGGAAGAAAACATGCAAGAATACCGCTCTCACGGCCCGAGCGCTTCTATTCTTTCCCATCCACATGTACATGTGCATACATGCACGGTGGGCACAGGGGACCTCGCCATCAAAAACGACAAGGGGAACAAAACAAAAACGGCTCTTTGTCCAGAAAGAGGAGCAACCCACGCATCGAATTGGGGTCTCGTCGTGCGTCCATATTGAGGCAAAACTCGTCGTCTTTGGAGGGGGTTGATTCCAAAGGCATTCATGCGGCAAATATGCTGTATGCCCCGTACCATGACGACAAGGCTGCTGAAGCTCCGAGGGCCGGGAATGCGATGACGATGCGGACAGGCGTTTGCAGGCTTCGCATGTACCTCGGGTACCTTTTGCTGTACCTTTTGCTGTACCTACCTACCTACTTACTTACCTAACCTAAGTACCTACCTACCCAAGGTACCTACCTCCTATGCACTTGGTTGCTGCATATTGCCAGGGCGCCTACACCACTGCAGTAGTAAACCCCCGCTGTTCCTTCCTCGACGGATAAGCGAGAGCGGGCCCGCCAGCTCGCGAGATGCACGAGACAAACCCGTCATGCCTCATCACGCTCCCTCTCTCTCTTCCCTCGTTTTCTTTCCTTTTCTCTCTTTAGAAAAAAAAAAAAAAAAAAAAAAAAAAGTGTACTTCTTCCTGCTCGGCAGAACAGGGGCTCCTCCCGCGACGGATGCCCAGCCAGCCTCTCTCCCCGTCGTCCGTGCGGCCGTCGTCCCAGATTCTGTCTGGATCAAAAACCATGGCCCCCCCCCCCCTGGGCCGCCTCCCTGCTCCTGCCCTGCGGCCTGGCACCGCATGGGCTCTGTCCAATCCCGTCTCGCGGGTCGGGCTGACGCGATCGCGCGGGTGGGCTGCACCTGAGACGGAGGCGTCTCAGGTGTCAGGTGGATGGATGCACTTGCGCTCAGCGCCTTTTTTTTAAAAAAAGTGGGGCCGGCGGGGGAAAGAGGGGGATGGATGGATGGATGGATGGATGACGATGGGGCCGGGTAGCTTGGATCTGGTCCGATTCCCGCGATTTACAAGAGGAGGAAGAAAAAAAAAAAAAAAAAAAAAAAAAAAAAAAGAAACGGACAACCATCATGGCCATCCATTGTCTGCTGGTCCGGCTTTGACATACATACATACATACATACATACTTCCTAACCCATGTACATACATGGACCATCTAGATGCCATGCTGCCGCGCCACGCCAGCCTTGTCGTGCCCCCCCCCCCCTCTTCCTTGGATGTCGTGGACCCGGTGCGGTGACGCAGGGTAGGCAACCTGTTCTCTCTTCGTGCCCTCTTCTCAATTCCCCCTTTGGTGCTCCTCGACCGAGCCTCGCTCGGATTGGATTGTGTGTACATGCGTTTGCCTCGCGGGCTATTTATTGTGTGGATGGATGGATGATGGATGGCCTTTTCTTCCTCATCCCTGGCCATCGTACACGCTTTATTCATTCCCAGTCGTGGGCGGGTGGCCCATCTTGGTCTGCGGCGTTCTATTCTTCGACGAGCTGCACATGCATATATGTGCATGCTTGCTCGCCATGTATGCGCTGCGCGGTTGCTCTCTCTGGCACGTCGGTTGCCGGCACCTTGATTCTCGTCTCATGACGGCGGTGACACTTTGTGGGCGTGGATAGCCCGGAAATGAGAGGCGTTGTGGCGCCTGCACTTGCCTCGTTCGACTCTGGCCGACTACCCTAGACTTGCATGGCCCATTTTAGGTAGCAACGGGTACCGGCTAGGGGAACACTCGCCAGTTGGCGTGATGCGCATGCGTGGCCGTGATGAAACAAGACCCGGTTTCGGTTGCTTCTCGAGGAGGCCGTGCTGTGGTAACAACCAGCATCTTGTCAGATGACAGACAATTCGTCAGGCATGCGGGAAGAAGAAATGTGCTGCTCTTGGTGGTCACCCTGCTGTGGAAAGACACCATACGGCCGGCATACGGCGCACGGCCTACACTCATACAGGAGACAACGCCTTGGTGGATGAAAATAAATACCAGCCAATATGCTTGGCAACAAAAGCGTAAAATAAATACAAAGTGCAAAAACAAAAAGAAAAGAAAAGAAAAAAAAAAAAAAACCAATCCAAACAAAGACATAAAAAGAGCAAAGAACCAAAATTCTGTAGTGTCGCGCCCGAGGGGGGTCTCGAACCCCCAACCTTGGGATTAAAAGTCCCACGCTCTAGCCATTGAGCTACCCGGGCTCAGTCGTCATGATTGGTTAAGGCGCCCAATAATGAGCTCTATACGTCCGTCGCGCGCTAGCACCCCGCCAAGTTCTCTCCCCCCCGCCCCCAGCCCGACCTTTGACCCACCTTCAAATTTATGAAGATGAGTGACCTGAAGATGATGAACCGCTGCGTCGGAAAACCGCAGAAACTGTCACCGCGCCGCCATCACATAGTCCACCGCCAAAGGTCCTTCTCCACGGACTGATTCCAGCGAGACGTCACCATCGCGCCTTCATCATCGAGCTCCCCTATCTACGACCCAATGCCTGGCCGTACAAAAGACGTTGACAATGCTCCTGCATCGCAGGACATCAGCATGCAGGACGGGCCACCATCCGCGCAGCCTGATACCGCCGAGGATGCTGAAATGGAGGACGGCGCCCGACAGAATGAAGAGGGGGAGGGGGAGGAAGAAGAAGAAGAAGAAGAAGGAGAAGAAGACGAGATTGAGCCTCAGAGAGTGAAAATCGTACGTCACCCTTTTGTTTGTCCAGAGAGAAGGAAGGAGGGGCCCGCGCATTAAATACAGGACGGATTCCTCTAACTGGCTGCTTCAGCTGCCTGGCTCAACAGACACGGCGGCCTCATTCGAATTCACTGACGAAGGGCATACGCTCGGCAATGCTCTACGGTATATCGTCATGAAGAAGTAATCAACGCCTCTCCGAGTGACAAACCTGGGTTAGATGCTGACTTTTTTTGCTCTTGAAAGCCCCGACGTGGAGTTTTGCGCATACACGATTCCCCATCCTTCAGAACCAAAGATGAACTTTAGAATCCAGACATATGGTAAGACCCGCTCCGTTTACACAACCCTTGTTCTTCCCCCTCCAAACTGACCATTCTTCGTAGACGGCGCCGCGGTGGATGCTCTCAAGAAGGGGTTGCATGACTTGCAAGACGTGTGTGACGTTGTCGCCCAAGAATTCTGGACCAAGAGGCAGGCTTTTAATTCCGAGCAGGGAATAGAGCGATGATGTATGGAAACAAAGGGGACAGTGCGCCACAAACATGGCATCAGAAAATCGCTTCAGTCAGGGCTCATTGTATGCATCACCTTCATCTCTGTCATGGTATGAAATGTCATCGACATCAACTTGGAGGAAATAGAGGAGCTCGTGGCGTAACTGGATGGGACAAATTGGGTCTTTTTTTTTTGTTTGTCATTTGGAAGTAAAGAGTGTATATACATAGCAGCCGTTGCCGTTGGCTAATTTCGGCCCTGTGCATCGTGTCAGTCACGGCATGTGGAGAGACGGAGACGTCTGGCAGAGTGGCAATGCAACGACATACCTCCAGAAAACCCTGCATAAAGCTTGACGGCAGCCTCTTGTCCCCCCTGGAGTTCTCCTCGTTGAAGTATGACAGTACGTGCGTGGTCTGCTTCCAGAAATTCATCATTTCCTGCGTTGGAAAAAAAGTCAACAATCTCGTCACCTCCTGCGTCCAAGCTTGTCTGGTCGTGGCGGCTTATTGTACCTGATATTCGGCATGGGATTTGAAGAGCAGGACATCGACAACGTTGAGCTTGTTCGCAAAGCGGTGCCGCTCGAATTCTTGGCGTACGCGGGTTCGGATGCTGGAAATGGGAAGAGGCACGTTGTACATGGTCTGAATCTCGGGAGCCTAGGCGTAAAGCATCCTGCTTTAGCTCCCCTTTCATACTAGGTCGCGGCGACGTCCTCCACAAAGAACAAACACATCCAAGGACTACCTGTCAAGGGTTGACCGAGTGACGCGCCGAACGTGCTTGGGAGGCGCACGGCGGCAGCCATGGGACGTACCGCTCGAATCCATTCGCGATAGGACGAGAGAACTCGACGTTTCGCATCGGACCAGTTGGCCGCTGCGTAGAATGTTAGTTTCCTCCAGAGCGAGAATCGAGGGCAAACACACATTGCGCCGTCTTCTTGGCGAACTGGGTCGGCGTGATAGCCATGGCGGTCAGTCAATGCTTTCTCAACCTGAAGATTACAAGTACAGTGACGTTGAAGGCCTCCAGTCTGGGGTGCACCACGAAACAGACCTGCCACTTAATCATCACGTGATCAGACACCGCCACAACCATAGTTAGCGCCACACTTGGATGCGATAACGTCAGTTTGTTTGCCCATTTAGTATGATCGTCCCGAGACTTCTTGGTTCTTTCTGCGCAAGCGCAAATTGCCCCGAGCACTCTCCAAGGAGACAAGCAGACTGGAGGGCTTGTTTATAACGAAAAATGCCTGCCATACGTCACTCGTCGAAGCGAAAGCCACCGCCAGATGGTTTCAGCGACATTGAAAATGACCTGCTCATCTTCTCCAACAAGATGAAGGATGCCCAGAATAAACCTCCTCCTCCTGGTCCCAAGCATCAAGCGCAGTGGGAGATTTTTCAGATTTCACATCAGAGAAGCCGCTATATATACGATCTATACTACGAGAAGGAGGCGATTAGCAAGCCACTGTACGACTGGTTGCTGAAGAATGGATACGCTGATGCGATGCTCATCGCGAAGTGGAAGAAGGTGGGCTACGAGAAGGTCAGTTTTTTCTTCTCGGCTGGTAAAATGCATGTACGTGGTTCTCTGACATGAAAAAAAGCTCTGTTGCCTCCGATGCGTGCAAACAAAAGAGACAAACTTCAACAGTACCTGTATTTGTAGAGTTCCGCGAGTGGAACTCAGGGAGGGCCAGGAGGACCGACAGTGCGTCAGCTGTGGTTGTCGAGGATGCGCATCCTGCGACTGAATGGGACACGAGACAACAGTTTACGAAAGAATAAAAAGATGCGGCGTCTGGGCGTTTTGACCACGTTGGATGGATGCAAGGCGATGTGGAGCTTTATGAGCATTCGGTGACTTTTTTTTTTTTAAGCTGGAATTAACGGAGGCATGAGGTAGATATCCTTCATTTGACTGCAATCATCAAGTCGTCTATATCATACTGATCATCATCATCATCATCATCATCATCACTGCATAGCTTAATCACTGTGTGACTGATTGTCTTGCATGACTTTTGAGAACCCTGCCCGACCACGGCCAAATCGAACACTGGTAGGGACAAAGTGCAATGCTGACATGGTCCCTGCTAGGTCCGCCATTTCGGCATCAACGTTCTGGTTTGTTTGCGTCTTTTCCACGTTTGGTTTCGATAATTTTTGGTCCGAGCCGTCGTCTTTGCCTGCTGATGCAGACCCTCTGCCCACCAAGATGCGGCCTCTGCGTCGTGCATCCTTCGAAACAGAAGCTGTAGAGGATCGCCGTCGGTGGTGAGTGCCTTCAACTAGCAATGAACGCCGTCCGTCGATGCCATCCTTGGTTACTCCAAAGAAAAAATTCCTTGGATACATGTGCTTATCAATCATGTGAAGCCGGCGCTTGTGATGCGTGCGACATTTCCGCTCACAGCCCTCTACAAAACAGGAATACTGTCCCCCGAAACGTTAGTTTCTGCACCAATGACCTGCGGACAGGGTCGAAAAAGCCTCCTCGCGTACCGTATGCTCTCCCTTGTCTCTTTTCACCCTCACGAGAGGATCGTGGCACTCTTCAATATGCACAATGAGAAGGTGCTCTGATGGGAAATTATTATGGCATTCAAGACACCGATTTGTGTGAAACATGGTGTAGTGAGATTCGTATTCCTGGTATGACTTGAAAGCGAGTGGTTGCTTATGCGGTGGCATCGAACATGTCATGGTGATTCCGTCGTTGACTTGGTCTTCAACGTCCGAAACATCCATCCATAACGATTTGGCAGTCGGCAAATCCGAGTCCCCGCCGGCGAATGGCTCCGCGCCCTCCATGTCGAAGCCGCAGTCTGTTCCCTCACCGGGCTCCCGTGCGCGCTTCATTCTCAAATAGGGTTTGGTGGGGGTCGGATGGTAGAGATTACTTTTTGGGCGAAGCAGTCTAGATGCCCGTACGAGACCCAGCACCAGTCGAGTTCGGAGGAAAAAGACTATACGAGGATAGAGGCTAGAGTTAGTACTCTCGGAAGGTTCTGCGCTGCCTGAGCCACCTGCGAGGATCCGGGCGAAGTAGACTCGTTCTGGTACACTGCAAAATCAAGGTTGTCATGGAAGACATTGCAGACACGTGAGGCGTCGAGGGGCGGGATGAAGCGGGATGTGTGGAATCTGGATGACGGCTGTGGCCCAGTGCCCGACTAAAGACTGCGAGAGCGCCACGCCAGGCACCTTTGCACTGTGTCGACCCCCAGATCTGTGCTGGCTCGACTGCACGAAACACAGTGCCAGTCGCATGGTGGGCTTGTTTAGCGACCCCCCCTGCTCTGGCTCACACCCGACCCGTTGGTTTCGTCACCCAGCAGAGGGGTTCGTCAGTCTTAGACTCTCGTACGGTCGGCCAACCTTTTGTTTCTACAGCCTCACTTCAGCACTTTTGCCTTTTCCATGTCCAATTTCTCGCGCGCCTCCGCCACGGCCACGCACTAGGGGTCGCAAGCTTGAATACAACCATCTTTGCCTCTGAACTTTCCCGTCCACTTTGTTTCTTAATTCTTCCCGTTGCTTGCGCTGTTCGCCCGAACTGCAATCTCCTCCAATGATTTCCTCGCCGGCGCACCACGTAAACCTCCGTGAGCCGAGCCTGATACGAACCTTCACTCTTCGCAGTGAGCTTGGCTTACCGGTAGTCTGACGTCGCGAATTGCATTTAAGCTCCCCAGCACCCTATGGTTCCGATAGTATGAGGTGACCAAGACCTCGTCCTTTTTCCTCTCTTCCACTAGGGACGCATTGCGACTTCACTCGAACCCCGTCAAAAACCTGACGATGGGACCCCGCCGATTCTTCCGAAGCAGCGAGCACAGTACTATTGACATGGCTACGGCTCCTCCTCAAGCCAGCCAGTTTTGGCAGTACGTTTGGAATCTTGCTGGGCGCACTCGAGGCACTCTTCGTTGCCAAACATTTTCCACATGACATGCTGACGCTCTGAACCAACAGCCAGGGTTTGAAAATTCGGAAGCACTTGATGAAGCACATTGAAAAACTTCAGACCGAGAGCCCTTCTGGGTCGGATGCATCGCGCTTCTCGACCATCGAAGTCCTTCTGGAAAAGTACGCGCCCCCTTTTTAGCTTTCTCTTTTCGTGCGTCGTTGCTAACTTGTCCCATAGATTCCGTCTGTCCTTTGTCCATACCGCCTTCCTGGATTTCGCCTGGGCTGTCAATGAGAAAGCGGAAGAAGCGTTGTGGAAGCTACACATCTCGATCAATACCGAATATCGTCGCATCCAGGGCAGACTTCAGAAATCCTCCCATGTGGTCGAGCGGCGCAAAGTGGAAAAGTCGTATTTCAAGTTTCTGCGCGTTGCGCAAAAATTCTACGAGGGATACATACAGCGATTGACGGCGCGTTATGATGTTCCCGAGCTGAGAAGAATTGCCAGCGGATTTGAAGCCCAGCCCATCGAGGGCATCGACCAAATCAGTCCCGTGCTGGCCGAACTTCGTGATATGGTCTTGACGTCATGTCATCTAACACTTGTGCGCATGGGCGACCTTTCTCGCTATAGGGCCCAAGCAAGACATAAGAACTCTGGCTATGTGGCCGCTCTGGCTCATTACAGTCTTGCGCATCAGCTGAAACCCAAGTCAGGGTACGCGCACCATCAGATGGGAATGGCCCACCTAGATCAGGGCAAGCATTTGGATGTCGTCTATCACTTCTATCGCTCCATGGTCGCTGCGTCTTCTCACCCAAACGGAAAATCCAATCTTGAAGCCGAATTCAAGACTCTTCAACTATCCAGTGCTTCCAGAGCAGGTCGCAACGTGTCAGGCACCCAGGACGCATTTTCCATGTGGTTCGTCAGACTGCATGCGCACTTCTACAAAGGGGAGGCCTTTTCCCAGCAGGCAGAGCTGGAGGATGAGATCATGCACCGACTCGAGATGGCCTGTCGCTGTGAACACTCGACAGAGACCTTGCTCAAGATGACGCTGGTAAATATTGCTGCCCACCACGTTGCTTCAGCAAACTATGACGGTGCGTGTTTGTCTGTTTTTACTCCTTCGGAACCCTATACGCCATGCATACTGACTCACCTTTTAGCATCGCAAACAGTGACGGCTTATCAATTTTACCTTTTTACGCTGCGATTCAATGCCATGTTTATGTCTGCTCTTTGCGCGACTTTTGAGCCGCAGCTCAGGGAGGCAGTTTCTGTGGAGGAGAGCAGCGGCGCATCGTCGGTCAACGTCGCCCAAGTTACGCCCATCGTCCAAGCTTTGCTACCGATTTTGCGGCTATACAGCATGTGGCTAGTTGCTCAACGGCGAGAAGTTCGCGCCGCGGCGGACGTCTTCGGTGGCGTGGTACCCGCGTTGATGCGAAATTTGGCCAACGTCCTCACTCTACTATGCGCCTTCACGTACAGCCAGGATGGTTTGATAGCTTGTCCCTACCTTCTGCCTGAGGATGTCGTGATTCAGGGCTTTGATCCTTTGTCAGAGGACATGATTCCTCAAGTCTGTCGATGCTTTTTTCGCTGGGATGGCACCCCAAAGACCCATCTCGAGGACTCCGGATCCGGATTGGAGCCTGCACAGGAGAGCTCGGCCAGAGTATTGGACATTCTTCGCTGTGCCTATTTTCTCGCCGAAGATCAAACGTTGCCCCTGTCGTACAGAGTGGCGGCGGACGACCGACTCGGGTTTGAGCCTAGTTTCGGAACCTCATCCACTAGTCGTGCCGCAACGCCTGTCCAGATGGCATCGCAGGTCACTTCTTCAGAAGTAGTTTCTGATTTCCAGAACGACGGTGGAAGAAACTGCGGCGGCAGAAACAGCACGGCAAATTTACCAGATACCCTCGTTGAACCCCTTGAGCAACCAATTCAGACAATCGATCATGAAATGCTCGATTATACAGACCTCGGTTCACAGTCTGCCGTCAGCGATTTATTGCAGGAACAACAACCGATGGATGAGGCAGAGAGCAGAGTCTTCAACATGGTAGTGGCATTTCTCGACCCGCCCGATCGGCAACGGAGTCCTTATCCAGTCGAATCATCCTACGGAATGCACACCGGAACAGCAAACGAAGTGCCGGGCTCCTTTCAAACACACGAAAGCCCCAGCAGCTCTGCCCCATCTGGTGTGCTGTGTGGCACATTTACGCCATTACCTTGGCACTGGTTCGATATCCCCAAGCCAAATGGCAAAACGGGAAGTCTTACGCCGTCTGCGCAGTCAGCCTTCTTCAACGCAGCGAACCCAGTCGATCCATCCACCAGAGGTGTGTCTGCCACTGCGGCCGGGCTCTCCGACCCGTTCGCGGAATCGGAATCTATTTGGGATGAGGACCCCCGAGCATTCATCCCCAGTATCGCAGCACCGTGGGGTCAAGACGAAGCCAGCAGCTCTGCTTCTCCTGGAGCGGAACTCACCAACGACGGAGACGGTCAGCTCCAAGCCACCTCGGCCAGGGCGGTGTCACGCAGCTCTGCTTCTCCTGGAGTCGAACTCACCAACGACGGAGACGGTCAGCTCCAAGCCACCTCGGCCAGGGCGGTGCCACGCAGCTCCCCCGTTACTCCATCGACCGATACCCTACAGTCTGATGCTACCGATGCTGCCGTTCCTGACACTCCTCCTCAGTCAACAAGCACGTCGGCCTTCTCTTATTCTAGCAACCTGCACCAGGGCACACCGGCAGCGTCATTCGGCTGAGGGCTAGCCCTTGGAGGTGGTCCTAGGCGAGATGTCGCCGTTGGCCTTGCCGTGGGCGAATATGCTGGGCATTACTACGAGACTTGACTTGTACCACGTCCAGCTGCAATGATGCCATCATGCAGGCGACCCTTTACAGTAACGCGTGAGATGGGACGTCTGACAGTTGTTTCGATGCCAAAAACCCGGTTGATACATTGCCACGGTCTTTTTTTCGGGCGTCATGTCTGGTCCGGAGCGAATATAGTGTGTGGTCGCATTTGACGGAAGGGTAGCGTAGCCGATTCAGGTGCCCCTGCTCGTATATGACGCGAGCATGGAGGGAGTGAGAATCGCACATCTCTTTAGCCTCACAGTTCTACAATTTCCAGCACCGACACGTGGCTCAGTTTGGACAACGGATCGTTTTTTTTCTTTGCAATTTTGCGTTATTTACATTTTATTCCTGCTTTGGTAACGAAATAACAAGGTGGGCAGTCAATATTCGGTAATTGATGATTGGATATGTAGTCTTGTAACAACGAACGAAACTTGGACAGAAAGTAGTGCCTGGCAGCTGTTTTTTTTTGGGCCCTTGATGGCATCCGAACCTCTTGGCTCGTTTTAGAGTGTTTATGCTTAATCACATCGGTGTCCGCCTCAAGACACTGTGCTATTGGATGCCCACACCGTCATTTCTGGCATGTCGAAACCCCCTTTTCGTCCCCATGGGTTTCACGACCGACTTGACCAGCTCGTCACGCTCCAAGCAAAGGGAAACAATTAATTTCGTGTACGCCAAATGCCATAGTACTCGCTTTCTGAGCTATCAGACTCCTGCCCGCAGCAGTACCATCAACAATAGATGCAAGCAAGCCACGGTAACACCATCCCAATATCATCAAGTTTTCTTCCAGCCCCTTACTCCTTCGTCTTCTGAGTACCACACAACAGACCCGTCCTTCTGGCAGCAATGAGACCAGCCTTTTGACCTTGAGCGGCATACCGAGAAATGGTAGACGCCTTACCAATGTGTTGATGGTTACCCTGTGCAAGTCGTCAGCATCCCACCCCACGTTCATCATACACCTGGAAAGCTCGGGAAAACGTACACCACCGTGAGGATGGTCCACAGGGTTCATGGCAACACCACGAGTCTTGGGCCAGCTGTTGCGCTTGACGGCGAACTTGTGCTTGGCACGAGAAGCCTTCAACAGAGGCTTGTCGGTACGATTACCACCAGCAACGATACCAATCATGCCACGAGCCGAGGACTGCACAATCTTCTTGGCACCTGATGGGAGCTTGATGCGCGTCTTGCCCTCATCGGGGTTGTGGCCAATGATGGTGATGTAGCCACCAGAGGTTCGGCCCAAAGAGCCACGGTCGCCAACCTTCTCCTCAACATTCGAAACGACGGTACCTTCGGGCATCTCTCCCAGTGGCAGGACGTTGCCGACCGTCAGGGCAGCCTTCTTTCCGGCGTAGATGAACTGTCCCGTGTACATGCCCTCGTTGGCGATGAAGGTCTCCGTGACCTGCTTATACTTGTAAGGATGGCGGAAAGTGACCTTGGCAAGGGGAGCACCACGACCTGGAGCACACGAATAACCCGCCGTCAGCCTTTCACCCTCAGAGAAACCCCGTTTTCCAGATTCAATTCTCCATCATATACTCGGCGGACTGGATACTTCAAGACTAACCAGGGTCGTGGATGATGTCCTTGACTACACCACGGATGTAGCCATGGCGTTCGGCATAGTCGAGTGTGCGGAACTTGGCAGGGGCCTTGTTCAAGCGCGTGTTGGCCGCTGTTCTCTCCTGTTAGCAAACCTTGACCCTTGTTCGTCACCCTCGTTGGAACATCGGAGTCGGAAGATTGTCGCGGATGGCACTGACTGAAAATAGATCCACGACCCTTGCGCTGATTGCGAATAACTCTACCCATGGCGGCTGGCGTCGGCTCGATGCGATCGTTCGAGGTATACTGTCGTGACAGTTGCTGTCAGTAAAGTCGCCGAGCCGAGGACTTGCTGTTTGGGGCAATCCTTACCTGGCTCCCGCCGCTTGGTGTTGTGTCAGAAGAGGCGCTGACTTGCACACATGATGGCAATTTTTTGTGTGCGGGACCTTGCGCATACGGTGGAGGAGCCCTGACCACGTGATCTTGTCCAAACTTGCCGACAAGCGAGCTACCTAATGCTGGCCCACCAATCATACGGGGCCCGCTTTACAAGAGCGAGGTGCAGGAAGTCTGCTGACCCCACATTTTTTCCCGGGCCTCCTGTCCAAGTCTCCCCCCCTAACCGACCCAGTCCGACTACGCCAACATATCCGTCGTCTGCCGTCACGAGTCCGTCTGGATCATCATTGAGCTCTACTCGTTAAGCCAGCATAGATCAACTTTGCCGAACTGAGCACTCCATCTAAGCACAGTGGTAGTCATGATACCCGTCTTTGCTGTCATCTGTCCCCCTACTCTTTGTGGTGATGCAGTAATAAATGCTAACTGAACGCAGCTTTTGAGATGTACCTCAATCATCGCCATGATTCAGAGCGAGTGGACGAGATCTCCTTGCAATGATGTCCTGGTGGCTCGGAGACGATGGATCCGCAGTCAGCGCTGCAGCAAGTCGGGGATGTGCCACCGCTGCGTCAGAGCACCTTAAAAATTGCCAATGGCAAATGTCATACCAGACAACCAGACAGTCGGCGGTGAAATGTTGAAAATTTCGCCCAACAAAGATATTCCATGAATGGAAAATTCGTTTGAACTACTTTCGGCAGAAGACGTTGGCGGTGGCAACTCCATTGCATTGCGCGGCCGCCATTGAGCACCTGATCGCCTATCATAGAGCCCAAGGGTCGTGACAACTAAGCATACACCGGACCGCCGCCAAACAATTGCCGCAACGGTGTTGAGTGGCACATGGAAAAGTGCATTTCGTGAAGCCAACTCGTGGCCTTGCTTGTTGCTCTGCTGTTGACCAGCTACGGCTATCCGTCGAGAGCCTTTTCTGATACAGGAGGCAGGGCAATTCACAGTTCAGCAAGCGCTGAATTTGCAAAGGTTGTCCACGAAATCATGATCACGCCGGGATGACTTTGCATTATAATTGCTCACGGTTGCAACAGCCGGAGCTCATCATGCGGCCCTCGGAAAGGGAAAAAGAAAAAGAATTGTTTTCAGCCGGCTGGCCTGCGTGTTGCTACATGACAACCAACTCACGATATCAGCACATCCAATAACCTCATGGAAGCGTTACTAAATCATCACAAAGTACGACTGTCAACCAGACATTTGTGAGACATTTGTGTACCAATTCTGGAATCTGGCACCACGCTGAGTTCGTATTAGACTTTAGGTCACAGCCGTGACATTGTAAGAAACCAGTGTGCTGGTGTAGATGGCGTCGCCGGTTTGGTACATTTCCTTTCCCACCCCCACGCCGTCTGTCAAGGGATGAGACGGCGAGTCGAGATGCCCAGAGGTGGCAATGCAAGGTAAGGGGAGACGAGGAAGGGGAGCCTAAGAGCGGTTGATCTCAAATTCCGGACCTTGGGACTCGCTGGATTGAATAGTTGGGCGCGGCGAAGAATTTGAAGGTTTATAGACCCCTGACTCATCCCATTGGCTTGAATCTGATTTGTCGTGGTATGAACGTGGGTTTGGCTTAGTGCACGTCTCAACGACGCAACAACCACGACTTTTGGCTTCCTTCACTTCTCCACATACCACGAAGTCGTCCTGCACTGCGGACACAGCCAATATGTCTGCTGACGATGATTCGTCTGACCTTTCGTCCTTGTCGTCGCTATCGCCAGTTCCATCAGATGTTGAGTTGGACGACAATAGCGAGGATGTGGCGCCTAAGCCCAAGAAGAGTGGCATTTTGAAGTTCTTCCCAAAAGTCTCCGAACAGCCACCCAAAGCGCCGTCGCCACCACCGCCGCGAAAACGGTCGCCCTCACCACCGCACGAATATGTGCTTGCTGATAACCCAGACATTGCCGTGAGTGCCCGAGCCATCTGAATTCGCCTCAGCTGTCGGCTTCTCTGCATCTGTAGCGCTTACGTCGCGTTGATGGTTGGGTCGACGCGAAACTTCGCGTGCCAAAATGTCACACAGCAATCGAGTAACTAACGTGGCTCCAGTTCATTGTCATGTTCAGAAGCCGGTTCAGCGACGCATTTCCCAAATCACTTGCCCATCTTGGACCACAAGAGCTCGAACATGATGTTGTCGAGTCTATTCCCGGTTACCGAGTCGAACACTTTCTATGCGCCTTATTGGGGTTGTTGTTGAATCGAAAGCAAGACATCAAGTAAGCTGAGCCATTGCTCAATGTCACTGTCCATAATCACTGACCAGAGTTCGTCGTCCTTTTCGCAGACCAGGCCATTATGGAAGAGCTCTGGAAGACGCAATCGCGTCTCACAAGAACCAATGGCCACTGTCTTGGGAGGAAAAGAATCCGCTGTCAGGCGGTGCGGGATTTCATACCATGACGCCGTCTGAAAGGGTACGTGTATCAGCTTCAAGAGGCCTGGGCGTTGCTGACAATCGATAGCTCACGCTGCTACGGACTTTGATTCTTTGGTCTATGGCCTCTTCCGATATTGTCAAGGGACTGATCAACCAATCATACAAACAGAATCGCCAAGAAGACGATTTAAATCAACCTAGGTCTGTTCAGCCCTGGGGCTCTGATGGAGACAGGCGACGCTACTTTTTAGTCGAAGGCCAAGATGACACGCATTTCCGAATATACCGAGAGAGCAATCCGGCCAGTGCAAACAGGACTTGGCGAAGCGTTGCTGGCTCCATTGACGAATTGAGAGCGCTCTCTGAAAAGCTTGAGAAAAAAGACGGCGGTCCAAAAGCCAAGAAACTGGCGCAGAAGATGCTTCAAGTTATCCCTCGCTTTGAGGCCGGCGACGAGGTTGGTGCGATGGACATGCACGCACCTGGACGTCTACAATGTCTGTTGCTGACAATCCGAAACAGAAACGCAGGCGTCGCGAATACCGGCAAATGCGAAAGGAACAGTTCAAACGGCCAGAACCCGGATTCTCCATGTACGAGGGGCGAACACGCGGCAAACGAATCAAGTATACCTTTTCCGATGACGAAGATGGGTTAAACTCTGATTCGACAGGCTATCGGCGGTCAGTCCGTACTACTGGCGCGAACACCCCGGCCGAGACGGGGCCGGTCACGACGTCAAGTGGAAGGCAAATTAAAGCACCCGCCCGACTGAACATGGAGGCGGGCGATAGTGCTCCCGAGAGCGCTCAGGAAGAAGACCGCGAAATGGAACATGAAGAATCAATCGTGGCAGCCGGATTGTCTAGGCGGTCAACAGCACACCATGAAGCAGGCAACTGGCCGGAAGATCAATCGCATGAAGGAAAAGGTGACATGGAAAGCGACGTCAACTTTGGCGACGATGAAGATGATGAAGATGTTCATATACCCGTGGAAGAGTCTGAAGATGAAGAGGAATTCGCCGAGCACGAGGTGTTGGTTGCAGACGACATCGACGTCGTCGAACAGCCTCAAAGCCTCGTCGTGAAGCTTTCGGTTACGCCGCCGAAGCTGAGAACAGCATTGTCAGCCGTCGATCAGACGCCAAACATGCTTCCTACACCAGAAGCACAAGACTGGAAGACCGAGACCAGCGTGTCAGAATCTAGGACGGTCGAGATGCAAGACGCACCGGTCCCTGAAGCTGAAGCTGAGTCGAATCCGGCAGAATCCTCTAGAGAGCGACGGACTCCGCCATTAATGGCCAACACGCCACGAACAGAAACACAGATGAGTCCCAGCAAAAGTTCCGAAGAGAAGGATCACATTGGCGGTTCAGCAGTGCCAATTGTTGCCGCTACATCGCTAGCTTATCGTGGAAGTCCAGAGATGTCCCATGCTCAGATAGCCCTACCCTCTGGAGTTGTGAACGACGCCTAGGGAGCATTGATAACGGAGTTGGTTACATGGGGGTTTGCCGGCGCCGGAGTTTGGAACAGATTACCTAGGATTACAACATGTACCATATCGAGATCCTTTGTGTTTGTCCTGGTAAGGTGATGGCGTGTAGAGGTACAGTGTCGCAGAGTAGCCAGATGGCGTCGACCTACGCACCCTTCCTGCGAAGAAGTTTCATGACTGGTGCAAGAGGGACTATAAGAAAATGTCCGCCACGGAATCTAGTTCCTGCCGAAAAGCGATCAGTACAATAGGAGATTTCGATAGAGACAAAAAACACATGGTGAACAGCCATGGGTGTAAATGCATGGTACGGAAGCCGACGGCACTACATCGACCTCGTTCCTCAGTGCCAACCGTGTTCGAATTGGAAATCTATCATCTATATTTACACCTTTCGCTTCGGTAACGTCCAATTATTGACGCCGTACCACCATCTCCTCACGCGCGAACCTGCCGTGTTACCATGAAGCTTGGCAGTTCGATTCCAGTGCTGCCAGCCACATAATAGCAAGTTGTAAATCACGCCCTGTGCCAAGGGCATCATGACCTGCGAGTTGTGTTGCAAAAAGGCATCAGTCATCGACCCTCCCGATATATTTCCATCTCACCAGGGCAGACAGGGACGCTGCCGGCGGCGGGCCGTCCAATTTACCTGATCTCTGGCTGTGATGAGCAGCACTCTCCACCATGTATCCGCGTTGGCAATGCTCCGCAGATAGCTTTGCTCGAACCGCAGATCTGGCAAGGGGGGAAGGCTATGCGATTTCCGGGCTGGTCTGAGGACATTGTAGGGAATGTCTTCGTCGTCGTCGTCGTCGTCGTCGTCGTCGTCGATGTCGTCGCCGTGATGAATGCCGTTTATTATGTCATGGTCGGTCGAACGGGGACTGTGTATGGTGTATCGCTCCTTCTTGTCGGCGGCGGTGGAGGGCGCAGCGTCGAAGTCGATGTTGGGGTGGGATCGGATGTGGCCTGCCTGGATGGTCTCGGCGAGCTCTGCTGCTGCTGAGTTCATGTCCATGTTTTCGAGTGGGATGGGCGCTGCCACTGGCAAGTCGGAAGGATGCGCGAAGAGGGAGAATTGAACAGAACGTGTTTAGCTGTGTGTGCCGTTTGACATGGGGGTTTGATGGCAGCATGAGGCTCTGGATGCGGCGGCAGGTTGGGTCAGTCACGGTATGACGATTCACGAGGTTGCCAGTTCTGCCGGGCGGTGGGGTGCTCGACACTGATGGGATGGGTTCACATGAGGTACTAGACGTTTTTGTCCAGAGGCACAAGCAAGACCTTGTCGAACAGGTACGAAGCACGGGAATACTAGTCAATCGTCTTGGATGCCGACGTCGGAATGCAATAGAGGACGAGCTGTGTTAAATGACGGAATCCCTCGACAGCCACCAGATGTCGGGCGGTGATTGATGATGCATTGCAGCCATGGATCTGCTTGCCTGCGTGCTAGCCAGACGTTGGGCGACGGTCTGCAGGTGGGCGGGCTGGCACTCATCAGCGCGCTACCGTGTTCTTCGTAGGTGTCCGAGGTCCACAGTCAGAGTCGTGGGTACAAACGTGCCAGAGGCCAGTACACACAGACAGCATGTATTTAGGCTGGGGCTGGGGCTGGGGCTGTGTTGTGTGGTGGTGGTTAAAGCACGCCTCTGCAAGCAACAATAAATTTTGAACCAGAATCTGGCTCCGACCCGACATCTTACTCCTGGTCCATCACATCCCTAGCACATCAGCGCTCCGCCCGCCGTCTTCTCGCCGCTCACCCGACAAGAAGGGACTCATCCTGCTCCGCGGGACCAAGCAAAGCATTTTGTTTGCCATCTTTTCGATTCAAAAGCCGCCGTCATGTCTGAAGCGCAAGCGAACGAGGCCGAGAGAAACGTAAGTTGACGACTGCACCTGGGCACCACACACGAAGCAGAAAAAAAAAATTGTGCTCTCGCCAGCCAGCCCCTCCCCCCCCCTCTCTCTCCCTTTTGCTGCCCCGCCATGAGCGGTGCGTGCGCCCAGCACTTGCCAGCCGACGACGGCCAGAGCGACCTCGTCAATGACAGCTCCGAGACCGTGGAGAGAAAAAAACCGCGCACCGGCTTCTTCGCAACACATCATCTCGAACCTTGGGAGCTGACCATGCCGCCCATTTAGATCGAGATCTGGAAGATCAAGAAGCTGATCAAGCGCCTTGAAGCTGCCCGAGGCAATGGAACCTCGATGATTTCCCTCATCATTCGTATGTGCTGTCTCTTCTAAGCTGCCCGCCTGCTCCGCCAGCATGTCTTTTTTACTGACACGAGCAAACTTGCAGCTCCAAAGGATCAGGTTTCCCGTGCAGCCAAGATGTTGGCGGAAGAATACGTGAGTTCAAAAGATGCCCAACAAGTCCATCGATTGGACTTGCATGCTGACAAGATTTATCCTCGTAGGGTACAGCATCCAACATCAAGTCGCGCGTCAACCGACAGTCGGTCTTGTCCGCCATCACGTCGACCCAGAATCGATTGAAGCTTTACAACAAGGTCCCGCCCAATGGTCTGGTCATCTACTGTGGTGAAATCTTGACCTCGGAAGGAAAGGAGCGAAAGGTCAACATTGACTTTGAGCCCTTCAAGCCCATCAACACGTCGCTGTATCTTTGCGACAACAAGTTTCACACGGAAGCCCTGGCCGAGCTGCTGGAGTCTGATCAAAAGTTTGGTTTCATCATCATGGACGGTAACGGTGCTCTTTTCGGCACACTCAGTGGCAACACCCGTGACATTGTCCACAAGTTCTCCGTCGATCTTCCCAAGAAACATGGACGTGGTGGTCAGTCCGCTTTGCGTTTTGCCCGTCTTCGTGAGGAAAAGCGTCACAACTATGTTCGAAAGGTTGCCGAATTGGCCGTGCAGAATTTCATTACCAACGACAAGGTGAACGTGGCCGGCATTGTCCTCGCCGGTTCCGCCGATTTCAAGAACGACCTCAATGCCTCGGATATGTTTGATAACCGGCTTCAGACCAAGGTCATCAAGGTTGTCGATGTATCCTATGGCGGCGAAAACGGCTTCAACCAGGCCATTGAGCTGTCGTCCGAGACGCTTGGAAATGTCAAGTTCATCCAAGAGAAGAAGCTCATTGGCAAGTATTTTGAAGAGATTAGCCAGGACACGGGCAAGGTGTGTTATGGTATCGACGATACTTTGAAGGCCCTGGAGCTTGGTGCTGTCGAAACTCTCATCGTCTTTGAGAACCTTGAAATCACTCGTTGGGTCCTCAAGGACAGCAACGGCGAGGAGACCATTTTGCATTTGACCAAGCAACAGGAACAGGCCAACAAGGACAAGTTTCTGGATTCTTCCTCTGGCCAGGATAAAGATATTGTGTCACAGGAGTCCTTCTTGGAATGGATCGCCGAGCATTACAAAGATTTTGGCGCCGCTCTCGAGTTTGTGTCTGATCGCTCGACCGAAGGCAACCAGTTTGTCAAAGGATTCGGTGGTATCGGAGGCATTCTTCGCTACAAGGTCAATTTCGAGCAGCTGGCTGACCTCAGTGACGATGATGAATACTATGACGACTGACCTGTGGATCCCCTCGTCTCAAACGAGGGTTCTGCTCAAGTTCAACCGTCTGCACAAAACGAGGAAGACACGCGCCACGATGGCGACGCGCCGAGGTCGACCAATGCCGCGCCGCTGTCGTTTGCGCAGAAGCGCTTGATGCGCAATGCCGAGTCTGGTTCTGGAACACGAGGCCATCGGGCAACGCGACCAAGTCCCCTTCGTTCAATGATGACGGCTACTTGAGCTCATTGATGGGCATATATCGGAGGTAAGATGTCATGCACTCTTGTTGTGCCAGTCCGTCCGTCCCCGATTCTCATGCGGACAGAACAGATGTCCCGGAAAAATGCAAGACAAGAAAGCCCGCGGGAGGGGTGATGGAATAGATGGAAGAGGAGCTCGTTTGGCAAAAGCTCGGAGGTGCTCCCATCAGCGACCGGCAACTGGTCATGGTCTTGCGCGTGGACCATTAGGCCTGGACGTCCTGTGTTCCATCATCGCATGCTCCTAGTTCCTAACCCGTGCTTTTGATTGGCAGACTATGCTTGGAACGGCAGAACAACTAGCTGACAAGATGAACAGCTTCAAAACCAGTAAAATTCATCATTGATTTAGTAGATTATAGAGATTAAGACGCCTAAAGCTCAATTCTTGTACCCTGTCTGTGGTTGTGCTCGGTGCGAAGTCAGTCGTAAATTGAAAATCGTAGTCCATTACCAAGTAGTAATCGCTCAAAGCCTCGAGCCGTGGCGCCCTACCATGTGGGGGGGACTGGCTGCGCCAGATGTCACACAGCAACTTCCTGTGGGCGGGTTCTCGTTGTGCTGGCTGTTGCATGCATCATCAACCCGACCACTACTGTACATGCGCACCTGCAAACTACCCAAGGTACCGAACCTGCTTACGTTGGGTACATATGTAAGTACTTGGGTACAATCAATGCCAAAGCGAAACCGACTCTTGCGCCGCTCGCTTCTACGTCAGTCACAGCTTCAAGACATCCACCAGTCTCGGCCATAGTTTCAAGCGTCGCAGAGTAGGGGGGTTACCGGCGAGCACAAAACGGTCCGAGTCAGCCGTCTGCCATGTCCACGGCGATGCCTGCCTCGTCGACAGGAGCCACAGAACCACCTAGGCAAAATGATGGTGGCGTTCCTGTTGGCCTCAAAGAAGCAGCGCTCGATTCGCCATCATCTCGGGCTACCGCTGTCCACTTCATCGACCAGATAGAGGCGCTGGAGAAGTGGCTCAATGGCTATGTCAGCTCGACCTCCAAATTTGCCCTGGAAATCCAAGGGCTCGAAGACACAATCAACAACTATCTTGTCCGAACGATGCCTTCGGTCATTGACGGCATCATCGAGAGTGATTATACGCTCCTGGCCCTGAAACGCGTTGGCGACGGGCAGCGTGAATACTGGATGCAGACGTTGAGCAGTGTCAAGAGAATGGACGCTGCCATCGTTGAACCGATACGGAGCTTTCTGAGCGGCGATATGCGCACCTTCAAGGACATGAGACGGATTATGGAGCAGACGCAGCGCGCCTATGACTCGAGCCTTGCACGGTATGTCGGTCAGTCCAAGACGAAGGAGCCGTCGGCCCTACGCGAGGACGCCTTCTCCGTTTATGAGAATCGTAGGGCCTACCTCCAAGCTTCGATGGACTGTTGTCAGTTTGCACCGCAACTACGATTCGCCATTGATAAGCTTCTTGTCAAGGTTTGCGCCGAAATCTGGAAGGATCTGTTGCGCTCAAGAGATGCTGCATCCAATCTGACGCGGTGGACAAGAGAAATGGACCGCGTTCGTGGATGGGCCAAGGAGTTGGAAGTATCGGAGACCATCTTCAGAACCGAGCTCCAGTCCGCGAGGAGGGCACTGGCAGAGAGGACCCTGGAAGACCTCAAACCGTCCCGTGAGCTCGACGACTACAGCGCATCCACCGTTCCTTTTTTGGGGTCTCGCGGACCACTCAACATTCGTCCCAAGGATGGTGGCGATGTGGCCACATTGGAAAAGCAGGCATGGCTCTTCCTGAGACTCATGTCTGGCAAGCCAGTGCGGTACACCTGGGTGCGACGGTGGTATTACTGTCGTGATGGCGTTTTTGGCTGGCTGGTTCCTGGCCCCCAGGGTGTTCTTCAGGGAGATGAGATTGGTGTTCTGCTCTGCAGTACGAAGCCCGCCGTGGGCGAGGAGCGACGCTTCTGCTTTGAGGTCAAGACGAAGAACCAGACCTTGATGCTGCAGGCAGAAAATCAGAAGGAACTGATGGAGTGGCTTGAAGTGTTTGAGGTGACCAAGAAGAAGGCGTTTGAAACAAGTCTGGGCAAGAACAACAAGAACTCCGCGACGGCTGGCAACGACCCGGCTTTTTCGATACACCCGCCGAGCGCGCCGGAATTCTCCGCCCGGCCTGTCGACAACCCAACCGCAATGAATGCCACGACCGTCGATGACGTCGTCTCTGGTTTTGATCGAAGTACGACGCTCTACATGCCTGGGCAAGACACGGCAAGGCATCATGCGGACCTGAATAGCGGGGGAACATCAGTACGCCGATCTTTCAGCGCGCGAGGAAGGGATCTTGCGCGCGAGGACGACGAGAGCAGGAGGGACCATGCGGCCAGGATCATGCAAAAGCTCGATCTTCACAGAAAGACCACCTTGTCTTCCAGTTCCGTTGAGCCTGGCCTTGGCAGCCCGGGTTTGCCAGCCTCTGGCATTGCTGGCTTGATATCGGCAAGCCATAGCCTGTTGCCTGCCGGAACACAACTGCCTGCCGGATCACTACTGCCTACTGGCACCTCCAAGCAGTCTGTCGGTCTTCTTTCCTCTCTCGAAACTCCGAAGGGCTCTCTTGCGCCCCTGACGTTGGTTAAACCCCCTGTAATGACTGGGCTGAGCCGCTCCGCTGTTCTGCTGATGGCCGAAAAGCGCTCGATGTCCGCACGAGGCAGACTACCGACGTCGATTCTCGCAAATTACTGGGGAAGTAATCTTTGGGCCACGACGGATGCTCCGGGACAACTTACGCTACCAAGGCTTGACGATGACGACCCGGTTGGTGTCGTCGTACCAGAGAGCTCGCAAACAAGTCTCGCCGGGACCGGGTCGGAGAAGCGACTCGACCTCTCTGTGCCTCTCAACTATCCACCAGAATTAAGAGCCCAGAATTCCCAATTCCGCCTTCTCTTCCCAAACGTCTTGCCTGATGAAAAACCAGTCCTCGTGTTTCGTGCGGCATGGTCTAGCTCCAGAGCGCGAGGCTCGCTGAAGGGAGCGATTGCCGGAGATGGCAGGATATACGTCACACCAGACAATATGTACTTTTACAGCCAACAAATGGGGTTGATCGCGGCGTATAGGCTGAGCCTGGACATCATCACCGGGCTAACCACTGCGGCGGGCAAGGAATGTGACTGTATTTTTCTGCAACTTGGTCAAGGTGCGGATGATGTGGGATGCACACAGATGACCATCAAGGTGTTCCTAGACGATCTTCACCTTCTCCACACGCGTTTGGATCTTGTCATTGACAATTTGCAAGCCGAGGAGCCAATGGATGCGCAGGACCTGATCAAGGCATTGATCAACGTGGAAAGAGAAGTGCTTGAGCGGCCAAGCGCTGGTGCTGAAAGCTGCGAAGACGTGTCGGCGATGACGCCCGTCGATGATGGCACAACGTCTGGCAGACCAGAGGGACACGCCCGACGTGAATGCGACGAGCACCTTCAGGCTTCAAGGCCACAGCAGCAGCGCATACCAGGAAAACTGCACCTTCCTTCTCGTCCCGTCATCCACGAACCGGAGGGCATGACAAAGATGGCAGCCGAGCGGCACTTTGAGATTAGTGCCAAGGCTTGTTTCCACGTCCTCTTTGGCGACAAGAGTTTTGTGTTTCCCAAGCTGTATTTCGAACACCGTGCGCAGCAAATCGCACAAGGCCCGTGGGTGCTCGTTGACCAAGGACAAATGCGGCGCGATTTTCACTTCAAGGTGGACTATGTGGATATGCTGGGCCGCAAAAAGACTGCCGACGTGGAGGATTACCAGACAATCGATGTGTACGACGACCATGTCACCTATGTGGTGTCACATATCAAAACAGCGTGGCACCTGCCCCATTCGCAGAGCTTCAAGTTGGTAACAAAGATTGTCATCACGCACGTGGCCAAGTCCAAGTGTAAGCTCGCGGCGTATGTCAAGATTGACTGGTCCAAGACGCCGGCGCTGTCGAAGAACCTGGTTGAACGGCAAGCGCTTCATGACGCAGTCACGGGCGCCGAGGAGATGGCAGAGCTGGCGACGGACCAGGTGCGCAAGCTGGGCCCGCGCGGCCGCACACACAGAGCGATCCAGGTGTACGGCCACATTGGGCAGCAGACACAGGTTGTCGTCTTTTCGCCCGCAGCGGCGGAGTCGAGCAAGAAGCAGGCCATCAAGCCGCGAACGCTGACCGCCATGCAGTTCGAGACGGTCAGGTCGCTTGGCGAGAGCGCCGCGTCGTCGCTCATCATGTGGGCGTTTGCCGGGCTGAAGAAGCTCTTCGGCATCATTACCGCGCATCGCGTCATCGTGCTGCTCCTCGCGGCGAGCGCGCTGACAAACCTGTTGCTCATGTCGACCGAGACGTCGACGTGGTGGAGGGAGCGCAGAGCGGCCAAGTTTATGAAACGAGTGGGGGTGGCGCCGAACCCGATGATGAGCAGGGCGATCTATATCGCGGACCTGGAACAGGCCACGAGGGCTCATGGTGGCGAAAACGTCAGGTTTCCGACCAACAGCACGTGCTTTCGCACGTACAAGACTTTGCTGGATACGACCGAGATGGATGCGCCGTGGGAGGAGGCCGGCGCGAAGCTTTCGTCGCAGACGAGCCGTGCCACGGCCCGGAGGCTTCGGCGCACACGACAGCGGTTGGGATCATACAGGCATGATTTGATGGTGGCGATGCGCGTGGTCAACGGCATCGAGAGGGAGATGCTGCAGTCGGAGTGGGAGAACTGGTTGGTTGACGAAAAGTCGTTGTGTGATGCACTGGCCATGATGCTGCAGGACGGCAGCACCAGGGGGGAGGGGGACGATGAGGATGAGATGGCCAAGAGCAGGCCGACGGCCAAGGCTGGCGGATCGCTGATGTCGAGGGGTGGGAGGAAGGCATTGGAGGGGTGGAGAGACGGGTACTGTGGGAGCTGTGGGCGGGATTATGAGGCGGTGATGAGGGCGAGGGCTGCGGGGGGCGTGTGAGCATGTGTTGTTGTTGATTGCATGGGCGAGCATGGTTGTGGCGCCCTGTTTTTTTGTCAAACATGCATCATGTAATCTAGTCCACGGAGAAGCTCGCAAAAGTGGTCGTCCCCTTGGCATGTTATAAACAGCCGCGTTGATCATCCCCCTTGAATGCTCCCTCCGGGGGCCCGCGCGCGCGCGCGCGCGCGCG
>AFQZ01000677.1:0-27799 GCA_000222935.2 Aciculosporium take MAFF-241224 | reverse complement strand
GCACTATAAAGCTTAACAATAATAAAAAGCTAGCACTAAATATTATAAAGTGGGTGCTTTTGACTGGGTGACTTTAGTAGTACAGGTTGGCAGAGGAGCTTAGTAAGGCGTGGCAGATACGTAATAATAAGGCTAAGAAAGGGACCAGAGGCAATAGAAACAATAGAATAAAGGAGGAAGAGCCAGACTAGAAGGGGAGGTGCTTATAGGGGGTTTTTACTAATATACTAACCTTTTATATAAAGCATAACCACACTTCTATTATTGTCTGCAGTTCTGGGGAACTAGTAGATATCTTATACTAATGGTTGGAAACAATAAAGACTCTATATCAGAGGCTTAGCGGGAGCTATATAGAAGAATATGGGTTTTCTCCCCTATCTAAGGGTTTTTCCTATATTAAGAAGTTAGTTAATAAACTAGTTAGTGGCTCTAGCTATCTAGCGTACATGAATAATAATAATAATATAATAAGGCCTATAGTTATAAGTAATAAGGGCATAGTAAAGGTATGTTAATAGGCGTTTTTAAGGTAGTATATAATATATTTATAAATATAATAAAATTTTAAAGTTATAACTACTTACTTTGCTTTTTGCCTATTTTAGGCAGGAATAGCAGGAGTATAAATAGCAGCTTTATAGTAAATAAGATTTTTTATTTTGCGGATATAATAGTATAATTAAGGGTTTAAGGCTAGGAGTTTATAGTTTTATATACAGACTTAGTAAGCTAATTAATATTCCTTACATAACTTATAAGAACCTAGCATATATAAAATAATTCCTTAAATGCTAGTATTATAAATATATGGCATATATTAATACTCTAACTTAGCTATAAGGGTGTACTTCTTATTACTAGAGTTTCTTATAATAAGGGTATTTCCTATTATATTTAAATAGGTAGTGATGGTTTCACAGGGTGCGATTGCTGCAGCAATAATGTGGGGGGGGGGTAACAAAGGTCTGATTTCTATATAGTTATAATTATTTAAAGGGAAAAGAGGGGGACGATGTAGAAGTGTGGTGTTGTGGCTATAGTACTGCCCTAGGTTATATAACATAGTAATCTAGCTAATTAGGGCATGTATATTATGCATATAACCTATAATTCCTGGTTACTATTATATATCTCTTTTATTTTTAAAACGAGCGATTTTAATACTTGCAAACTCTCTCTTTATTAAAAAAGAGAAATTGCTTTAAAACATATAAAAAATCCGTAAAAATTAACAAATAAGCAAAAATTAATAACGTTGCGATACATAAGAAATATTACCTAAATAAATAACTTTTCCCTAGTTTAGAGCATCCTTAAAGTCCCTTAATTAATTGCGTTCGGATTTATTAAATTTAAACTCTTTATTACATGCTTAAGCAATAACTAAAAAAACACAAAAAAAGGAAAGTCAACGGAACACCGCGGATACGACGCGGTATTACGCCTAAAACGAAAAAGAAGCATAAAATCAGATTCCTTATTATTAATTACCCCCCCTAGTAATAGCATATTACATAAGGGGAGTAAGCAGCACAAGGGGTGTAATAATTAATAAATTTTCGCATAGATCCATAACTAATAAAGAATAAGGCACTACTTAGGAAGAAACATAACGTTAAGGAGAGAATCCTAAAGTAATAGCAGTATAGGAAAAACTAAAGAATAAAATAAAATTACTAAAGGAATTAATAATAAAAGTTATTCTAAAGGCAGAAATAACAGAAGTATAGGCTTTTATTAAAACTTTTATATAAATTACTATAAATATAGAAGGGGAGATAGCCTAAGCAAGAACTAACACAGGAGGCCTACAGGCCTTAATTATAAAAGCAGTTAGCAGCAGAGTAGAAACCATAGTTAAGAAGGCGGTTAAAAAGGTAATAAAGGCTGTTTATAAGACTAGATTAGTAGTTAGGGGGACTTAGGTAAATATTATAGCTTACGGAGTTATAAGGCAGAATATAATAATACCTTTGGCCTAAACAGAGGGTATAGTAATACCAGCCTGCTATTACTAGGAAGTACTAGTAAAGGGAAGCACTATTAGTAAGGTAGTTAGGAACAGATTGCTAGGAGAGATTATAAAGGCAGTAAACAGTGCTATTAGCGTAAAGGAGGCAGTAGTAGCACGCTAATTGCAGAGTAGAGATATAGTTATTATGTTTATAAAAGCAGGGAGGAAATAAAAGGAAAACACAGCCTAAGTAGGAGTTACCTTTAAATCTAAGGCAGAAGTAAATAGGAAGATGTTTAGTATAATTATTAAGGGATTCTTAATACAATTAATAAACTATATTATAATTAAGGATATAAGGAAGAACATTAAAAAGGAGAATGGATTAAATATAGCAAAGATAATGGTATAGAAGCCAAGAGGAATAGCGATGAGGGCACCATTAGTAGTTAGTGTTAAGGGCACTAAGGCAGCGAACTAACTATACTATAGGGGAATAGTATACTAAGTAGAGATTTTTAACGCTAAGCTATATAATAAGATGATCCACCTAAAGCAATATTATAACTATTATAAGATTAAATATATTGCTAGATACTATAAGGAGAAAGCAAGATATAGTAGGTATACTACTGGAAAACACCCTAAGGGAGAGAGGACTTGCCTGATATTAATAGGTAAGGTATAGAAGAGATACCTAAATTATACAGGGGCATATCTAGTATAGTCTTAACTATGCTTAGTAAGTAATAAGAGATAGCAGCAGGCTAGGGAGGCTTATGCTATAAGGCTGCTGTTCTTCTGCAACCATTAGTTAGAGGTCATAATGGCTACTACAGGCAAGGGTTATTAGGGAGAAGAAACCAGGGGACTAATAGAGAGGTAGCTAAGAGGAAGGAGTATATAACTAAGGGGCCCTTTTATAAAATAAACCTATAAGCTAAGATTAGGACAACAGAGACTGGCAGAGGAAGGCATAATACTAGCCTTTTTATAGCTAACTAAAGGGCTAAATAATACCGGAGCCAGCCTAACCAGAGTGCTCTAAAGCATATAATAAAGTACATAATTAAGGTTATATACTAGAATATACAGAAGAAAAGCAATCTAGTATATCTGGCATTAAGGCATGACGTTAGCCCTAAGGTGATAGCTATTTAGGAACTAGAAGGCTATAATAGTATACTACTAAATCTATCTTAGGAATACTATATATTAGCAATATATAGCAGAAGAATAGCGATTTATATACACTAAAAGGTTAAGACAGGACTTTAGACTATAGGAAGGGGGGAGGATTAGTATAGTGTTAAGCTATATAAAGTAAAGATATATAATATATATTCCCTGGCTTATAAAAGAGAGTAGCAGATGCCTTTATAATACTTTGCTAATACCTAAGCAAAGGGCTGGAGTGTGTTTATAGGGGACTTCAACTAATATTACCCCTTATAGAACAGATTTAGCCGAATATCTCTGGGGCATAATAAGATATTAGAATTTATAACAAGGTAGCAACTTAGCCTAGCTATGCTGTTTAGGGAAGTAATAAGGAGAGAATATAGTAGCAGGGATAGCACTATTAACCATGCGTGGACCACCTATAATGTTAGTGTTGAATTCATTAGGCCAGTGGAAATCGCCAGATCTGACCATATACCCTAGCTTATTAGCATTAGGACAAACAAGGAATTAAGCAATAGCCTAGGGTTAGTCTAGGGTTAGAGAACAGCAGATAAGAACCTTATTATAGCAAAGGCTTTAAACAGGCTTAAAAAGAAGGGGTTAGAGCTTCCACTATATAACCAGCAAGAAATCAATAAATATACGCAGTAGCTTACCTAATAGCTTACAGAGATAGCTAATATAGTAGCACCTAAGTAACCTTAAGAGCATAGTAAACCATAGCCTTAGTAAAATAAAAAGGTAAGGGATGTAATAACAGAGGCAAGACGTACTAATAGGCAGTGGCAGTAACAATAGACACAGGAAGCGTGGCAGGCCTTAACAAAAGCTATAAAAAAACAGGATTATATTATCTTAAAGAAAAAGAGAAGTAGCTAGTAATAGGCAGTTAGTAAGTTATTTAAGTTTAAAGGGAGTTTTTAGACCCTAGAGCGTTAGGCCCGGCTATAGAGTAGACTTCCTCCTAAAAGGCAACAGGTCCCACTACTAACCCGGCTAGGAGATAACAGCAGGGAGGAGATAGTAGAGGTTATATATAAGGGTAAGGCAAGGGCATTTATAGAGAGGTTCTTCCCTCTATTTATAGCTAAGGCTCTAGGTCTAGAGGCAGAGAAGGGGATAAGATATTATAATAATAATTAGGTAGTTCCTGTGTTTATAGAGGAGGAAATTAAAGAGGTTATAAAGAATATAGTAAGTTAAAAAGCCCTAGGACTAAATAAGCTACTAACGGGTTTTCTTAAGCTATGTAGAGCGGCCCTAATATTATGTTTAACATGCCTTGTAAATGCTTACTATAGCTTAGGATATTATCTGGCCTCCTTCTGATAAGCAAAGGTAGTAGTTCTATGTAAACCTAGGAAGTCCCCTAAGAAGTTAGGCAGACCAGGGGGGTAGAGGCTAATATTACTATTAAATATAATAAGTAAAGTGATTAAGGGAGCTATTATAAGGAGGATTACTATTACAGTAAAGGAAGGCTATATACTACTAGATATATAAATAGGTAATAAGGCTAGCAGATTAATAGAAATAGCACTAAGTATGCTAAAAGAGGTCGTGAGAACGGCGTGGCATTACCAGGGAATAGTATTATTACTATAGCTAGATATTACTAGGGCGTTTAACACTATTAGCCATAAACAATTAATCTATACTATAAAGGAGTTAGAACTACTAGGGTAGATGGGCAGATAGGCATAGGGCTTTACATTAGAAAGAAGAGTATAATTAGTATTTAACAGACGTATTACTAAGGAAATCCAAGTTACTGCAGGGGTTCTGCAAGGGTTGCCGGCGTCTTCTATCCTCTTCCTGCTCTATATTATGCTACTATATTACAGACTAGCGGCAGCGGAATTAACATTAATATTAGGGTTTTTAGATAATATAAACATTATAATATATAGAAAAACAGTAAAGAAGATAAAAGTATAACTAAAAAGAGCCTAGAGAATATATAAGGAGTAGTTAAAGGAGTATAGGCTAAGGTTTAACCCAGGAAAGAGCGAGCTAATGCACTTTATAAGAAAGAGGCAGGCGATTATAACAATAATCCAACTTAGAAGAGCAATAATACAACCGATATAATTAGCGCAATTCCTAGGGGTTTAGATTCACTAGAAGCTTTATTGGTTAACCTATATAAAGAAGGTAAATGCTAAATTATTACAGTAGAAATTAGCGCTTACAGTGCTAGCTGTGTTTACGTAGGGATACTAACTAGAGTATGTAAGATCCCTTTATATACAGGTAATAAGAAGCATAATAGCCTATAGAGCTAGGATATACTACACCCACAGCAAGCCAGAAGGGGTAGCATAGGGGGTAGTAAAGGCATTTATAAGGGAACAGAACGAATGCTTAAGGCGGGTTATAAGGGCATATAAGGTAATACTAGTAACACT
This sequence comes from Aciculosporium take MAFF-241224, assembly GCA_000222935.2. Classification (NCBI taxonomy): domain Eukaryota; kingdom Fungi; phylum Ascomycota; class Sordariomycetes; order Hypocreales; family Clavicipitaceae; genus Aciculosporium; species Aciculosporium take. The sequence goes on along the minus strand of AFQZ01000677.1, from coordinate 22,249 downwards.
CTTAGAGACAGAAGCAGTAGTGCTGCTAGTAGATCTATACCTTAATTATATTAAATAATGATTCTACTAAAGACTTAAGAATAGTAGTATAAGCAAGAAAATATAGCAGGCCTATAATTTAATAGCATTACAGCTATAATGCCGAGGAAGAGGCCGCTGACGTAATCGCTATAAGGCGTTTCTTAATGCCCCCCCCCCCCTCCCTAGCAGCCTTATAGCCAGATAGGAATTAGAAAGGGAGTGGGAAAAACAGTGGATCCAGCAGAGGCATAAGGCTTAGGTAAGAAGAGGATGGGTAAAAGTAATAGTAATAGATAAGAAACCTAACTTTAAGAGTATAAAAAAGATAGCAAAGCTCTATAATAGCCTGCTTAAGTATAAATCTATAGCCCTAGTTTAGCTTTAAATAGAAAAAATAGGGCTAAATGCCTTCCTTTATAATAAACAGGTGCCTAAGGTAACTTTACTAATATGCTAATACTAGGGAGGAGACGAGGATATCTACCACCTTATCTTGTTATGCCTAGAATATAACTATCTAAGACTAATTCTAGCAGTGCCTATAATAAGAGATTTATAGGAACTTAAGGTGGCGCTTAATAACAAGAAGCTAACACTAAATATTATAAAGTAGGTGCTTTTAACTAGGCAACTTTAGCAGTACAGGTTAGTAAAGGAGCTTGGTAAGGCGTGGCAGATACATAATAACAAGGCTAAGAAAGGGACTAGAGGCAATGGAAATAATAGGATAGAGAAGGAAAAGCCAGACTAGGAGGGGAGGTGCTTATAGGGGGTTTTTACTAACATACTAACCTTTTATATAAAGCACAACTATACTTTTGTTATTGTCTGTAGTTCCGGGGAACTAGCAGATATCTTATACTAATGGTTAGAAATAATAAAGACTCTATATCAGAGGCTTAGCGGGAGCTATATGAAAGAATATGGGTTTTCTCCCCTATCTTAGGGTTTTTCCTATATTAAGAAGTTAGTTGATAAACTAGTTAGTGGCTCTATATAGAAATCAGGAGATACGAAAAAAATACGGAACACCGCGGATACGACGCGGTATTACGCCTAAAACGAAAAAGAAGCACAGAATCAGATTCCTTATTATTAATTACCCCCCCTAGCAATAGCATATCGCATAAGGGAAGTAAGCAGCGTAAGGGGTGTAATAATTAATAAATTTTCACGTGGATCCGCGACTAATAAAGGATAAGGCACTACTTAGGAAGAAACATAATATTAAGGAGAGAATCCCAGAGTAACAATAGCACAGGAAAAACTAAAAAATAAAATAAAATTACTAAAGAAATTAATAATAAAAGTTATCCTAAAGGCAGAAATAATAAAAGTATAGGCTTCTATTAGAACTTTTATATAAATTACTATAAATACAGGAGGAGAGATAGCCTAAGCAAGAACGGACACAGAAGGCCTATAGGCCTTAATTATAAAAGCAGTTAGCAGCAGAGTAAAAACCATAGTTAAGAAGGCAGTTAAGAAGGCAATAAAGGCTGTTTATAGGACTAGATTAGCAGTTAGGGGGACTTAGGCAAATATTACAGCTTACAGAGTTATAGGGCAGAATATAATAATACCTTTAGCCCGAACAGAGGGTATGGCGATACCGGCCTACCATCACTAGGAAGCACTAGTAAAGGAAAGCACTATTAGTAAGGCAGTTAGGAACAGATTACTAGGAGAGATTGTAAAGGCAGTAAACAGCGCTATTAGCATAAAGGAGGTAGTAGTAGCACGCTAATTGTAAAGTAAAGATATAGTTATTATATTTACAGAAGCAGGGAGGAAATAAAAGGAAAACACAGCCTACGTAGAAGTTGCCTTTAGACCTAAGGCGGAAGTAAACAGAAAGATATTTAGTATAATTATTAAGGGATTCCTAATACAATTAATAAACCACATTACAATTAAGGATATAAGGAAGAATATTAAAAAGGAGAATGGATTAAATATAGTAAAGATAATAGTACAAAAGCTAAGAGAAACAGCAACAAGGGCACTATTAGTAGTTAGTGTTAAGGGCACTAAGGTAGCGAACTAACTATACCATAGGGGAATAGTATACTAAGCAGAGATTTTTAACGCTAAGCCATATAATAAGATAATCCACCTAAAGCAATGTTATAACTGCTATAAGATTAGATATATTACCAGATACTGCAAGGAGAAAGCAAGATACAGCAGGTATACTGCTAGAAAACACCCTAAGGGAGAGAGGACTTGCCTAACGTTAATAGGTAAGGTACGGGAGAGATGCCTAAATTATACAGGGGCACATCTAGCATAGTCTCAACTGTGCTTAGTAAGCAATAAGAGATAGCAGCAGGCTAGGAAGGCTTATGCCATAAGGCCGCTGTTCTTTCGCAACTATTAGTCAGAGGTTACAACGGCTACTACAGGCAAGGGTTATTAGGGAGAAGAAACTGGGGGATTAATAGAGAGATAACTAAGAGGAAGGAGCATATAACTAAGGGGCCCTTTTACAAGATAAACCTACAAGCTAAGATCAGGACAACAGAGACCGGCAGAGGAAGGCACAATACTAGCCTTTCTACAGCCAACTAAAGGGCCAAATAATACCAAAGCCAGCCTAACCAGGGTGCTCTAAAGCACACAATAGAGTACATAATTAAGGTTATATACTGGAATACACAGAAGAAAAGCAATTTAGTATATCTAGCGTTAGGGCATAACGTTAGCCCTAAGGTAATAGCTATTTAGGAACCAGAAGGCTATAATAATATACTGCTAAATCCATCTTAGGGACACTATATATTAGCAATATACAGCGAAAGAATAGTGATTTATATATACTAAAAGGTTAAGACAGGACTTTAAACTATAGGGAGGGGGGAGGATTAGTATAGTGTTAAGCTATATAGAGTAGAGATATATAACATCTATTCCCCGGCTTATAAAAGGGAGTAGCAGATGCCTTTATAACACTTTACTAATACCTAGGCAAAGGGCCGGAGTGTATTTATAGGGGACTTTAACTAATATCACCCCTTATAGGACAGATTTAGCCGAACATCTCCGGGGCACAATAAGATATTAGAATTCATAACAAGGTAGCAACTCGGCCTAGCTATGCTGTTTAGGGAAGTAATAAGAAGAGAACATAGCAGCAGAGACAGCACTATTAACCATGCATGGACCACTCATAACGTTAGTATCAAATTTATCGGGCTAGTAGAAATCGCCAGATCTAACTATATACCCCAGCTTATTAGCATTAGGACAAATAAGGAATTAAGCAACAGCCCAGGGTTGGTCCGGGGTTAAAGGACAGCGGACAAGAACCTTATTATAGCAGAGGCTTTAAATAGGCTTAGAAAGAAGGGGTTAGAGCTTCTGCTGTATAACTAGTAAGAAATTAATAACTATACACAGTGGCTTACCTAACAGCTCACAGAGATAGCTAATATAGCAGCACCTAAGTGACCTTAAGGGCGCAGTAAACCACAGCCTTAGTAAAATAAAAGGGTAAGAGACGCAATAGCAGAGGCAAGATGTGCTAATAAGTAGTGGCAGTAACAACAGACGCAGGAAGCGTGGCAGGCCTTAACAAAAGCTACAAAAAAACAGGATTATATTATCTTAGAAGAGAAGAGAAGTAGCTAGTAATAGGCAGTTAGCAAGTTATTTAGGTCCAAAGGGAGTCTTTAGACCCTAGAGCGTTAGGCCTAGCTATAGAGTAGACTTCCTCCTAAAAGGCAACAGGTCCCACCACTAACCTAGCTAGGAGACAATAGCAGGGAGGAGATAGTAGAGGTTACACACAAAGGTAAGGCAAGAGCATTTGCAGAGAGGTTCTTCCCTCCATCCATAGCTAGGGCTCTAGGTCCAGAGGCAGAGAAGGGGACAAGATACTATAACAATAATCAGGCAGTTCCCGTGTTTACAGAGGAGGAAATTAAAGAGATTATAAAGAATATAGCAAGTTAGAAAGCCCTAGGACCAGACAAGCTGCTAATAGGTTTCCTTAAGCTATATAGAGCGGCCCTAATATTGTGTTTAACACGCCTTACAAATGCTTACTACAGCTTAGGATATCATCCGGCCTCCTTCTAATAAGTAAAGGTAGTAGTTCTATGTAAACCTAGGAAGTCCCCTAAGGAGTTAGGCAAACCAGGGGGGTAGAGGCCGATATTACTGTTAAACACAATAGGCAAAGTAATTAAGGGAGCTATTATAAGGAGAATTACTATTATAGCAAAGGAAGGCTATATACTACCGGACATATAAATAGGCAACAGAGCTGGCAGATTAACAGAGATAGTACTAAGCATACTAAAAGAAGTTATAAAAACAGCATGGCATTACCAGGGAATAGCATTATTACTACAGCTAGATATTACTAGGGCATTTAATACTATTAGCTATAAATAATTAATCTGCACTATAAAGGAGTTAAGACTACTAGGGTAAATAGCTAAATAGGCATAGGGCTTTACGTTAAAAAGGAGAGCATAATTAGCGTTTAACAGACGTATTACTAAGGAAATCTAAGTTACTACAGGGGTTCCGTAAGGGTTGCTAGCGTCTCCTATCCTCTTCCTGCTCTACATCACGCCACTATATTAAAGACTAGCAGCAGCAGAATTAACATTAACATTAGGGTTCTTAGATAATATAAACATTATAGTATATAGAAAAACAGCAGAGGAGACAAAAGTATAACTAGAAAAAGCCTAGAGAATATGTAAGGAGTAGTTAAAGGAGTATAAGCTAAGGTTTAACCTAGGAAAGAGCAAGCTAATGCACTTTATAAGGAAGAGGCAGGCGATTATAACAATAATCCGACTTAAAAGAGCAATAATATAACCAATATAATTAGCGCGATTCCTAGGGGTTTAGATTCACTAGAAGCTTTGTTAGTCAACCTATATAGAGAAGGTAAATGCTAAATTATCACAGCAGAAATTAGCACTTATAGCACTAGCTGTGTCTACATAGGGATGCCGACTAGAGTATGCGAGATCCCTTTATACATAGGTAATATAAAGCACAATAGCCTATAAAGCTAGGATATACCACACCTATAGCAAGCTAGAAGGGATAGCATAAGGAGTAGTAAAGGCATTTATAAGGGAATAGAATGAATGCTTAAGGAGGGTTATAGGGGCATATAAGGCAACGCTAGTAACACTCTTAGAGATAAAAGCAGCAGTGCTGCTAGTGGATCTGTACCTTAATTACATTAAATAATGATTCCACTAAAGACTTAAGGATAGTAGTATAGGCAAGAAGATATGGCAGGCCTGTAATTTAATAGCATTACAGCTATGACGCTGAGGAAGAGGCCGCTGACGTAATCGCTATAAGGCGTTTCCTAATGCCCCCCCCCCCCTCCCCTGGCAGCCTTATAGCCAGACAGGAATTAAAAAGGGAGTGGGAAAAACAGTAGATCCGGCAGAGGCATAAGGCTTAGGTGAGAAGAGAACAGGCAAAAGCAATAGCAGTAGATAAGAAACCTAACTTTAAGAGCATAAAAAAGATAGTAAAGCTCTATAATAGCCTGCTTAAGCATAAATCTACAGCCCTAGTTTAGCTTTAAACAGAAAAAATAAAGCTAAATGCCTTCCTTTACAACAGACAGGTGCCTAAGATAACTTTACTAATATACTAATACTAGGAAGAAGATAAGGATATCTACTACCTTATCCTGTTATGCCTAGAATATAACCATCTAAAACCGATTCTAGCAGTGCCTATAATAAGAGATCCGCAGGAACTTAGGGCGGCGCTTAACAATAAGAAGCTAGCACTAAATATTATAAAGTGGGTGCTTTTAACTAGGCGACTTCAGCAGTATAGGTTAGCAGAGGAGCTTGGTAAGGCGTGGCAGATATGTAATAACAAGGCTAAGAAAGGGACTAGAGGCAACGGAAATAATAGGATAGAGAAGGAAGAGCTGGACTAGGAGAGGAGGTGCTTATAGGGGGTTTTTACTAATATACTAACCTTTTATATAAAGCATAACCACATTTCTGTTATTGTCTGCAGTTCCGGGGAACTAGCAGATATCTTATACTAATGGTTGGAAATAATAAAGACTTTATATCAGAGGCTTAGCGGGAGCTATATAGAAGAATATGGGTTTTCTCCCCTATCTTAGGGTTTTTCCTATATTAAGAAGTTAGTTGATGAACTAGTTAGTGGCTCTAGCTACCTAGCGTACATGAATATAGTTAGTGGCTCTAGCTACCTAGCGTACATGAATATATATACATGCTTAAGCAGCTTTAGCTTTAATGCTTAATACCAGTCTCTTTACCTAACCTTCTACTTAAATCCGAGCCTTATTCTTAGTTACAAAGGTCTTAAGACTTCTATTTAGGGAGGCTTTTATTATTATGTTAGTGAGGTTATTATGGCCATTTATCCATTGGATTTCCGTGATTTCCTTTTGCTTATATTACTTTTATAGCGCTATAATGTTAATTATAAGCCTTTTCTTCTTTATAGTGCCTAATTTAATAATATACTTATATAATAAAAAAGAGTTAGTATATATTATAATTAGGATGTTTAGCTTGTTTAATTAATTAGTAATAATCCTTAAAGTTATACTTATTACATAAGTAATATTAACTTCTTAGACCATTCTGTATAGCTTTAATACTAAGGCGCTTCTTATAACTCTTTTAGATTTTATAGAGCTGTAGGTTATAATGTTGCCTATAAGCGTGAATTTAGAGGCATTAATATTCTTTTCCTTATTACTAAGAATGATTATATAGCTGAGTTATAAGCTAAGGTCTTTATTATTAGTAAAGGAGCTATTAATAAAAACATAAAGGGAGGCATTTTCTAGTGAGAGAGGCATATAGCAAAGTCCATAAGTCTGATTGTTAATTTACTACTTAAGGCTCTTATTAAGCTTTGTTATATTATTAGGTTTTGGTTATTAACTTTAGGCAGTAATAGAAAGATCGTAAGAGGCTTTGGGTTAGCAAATAAGAGTAATATATACACCTTAAGCCCTCTGCTTAATATATTAAGCTTAATTATTCTAATTAACTTTTAATAACTTCTTTTCTTATGCCTTTTATTATAGGAAGAAGGTGTTATTATTAGCTTCGCTTAAAATATAACTATTAAACATTAATAGTGTTGATTTCTCTAGGCGTTGCTTTAGCTTTATAAGAAATCCGGCATTTTTTAACTTAACCTCTTTACAATTAAAGAATTTAGTATTACTAAGGCCTAGCGTGTTATTAGTCTGCATTCTAATAAGTCTAAAATAAGAGCTTTTCTTTAAAGAAATAAGGAGACATAGGTTGTAGGTAGAGGTAATTATCTATAGTTTTTAATAATAATAATTAAAATACATTAACTACTAATGCATGCCTGCTTTTGCTATTCTGTATAGCGGCTTAATTATAACTATAATAACGTCTGGCGGGTAGAGGTGTGCAATTTATACTAAAAGCCTTATAAGGATTATGCGATTAAGCTTTATCTATAACTATATGTATGCTTAGGTAATATCCCTTAACTAAGCCATAATGCCTTCTCTTTTTAATAATAAAGTAAGAGCGACAATAAGCCTCTAGCTAGCTCTTTAAATTATTAAGGACTATATAAGGATAACCTCTTTCCTATAGTTACTATAGCCTTAAATAACATATTATGATTTTTTGTATAGGGAATTAGTTGCTTTACCCTTAATCTTATATACTATTTATAAACTAAAGAGTCTCTTGCTTTTATGCTTTTAAGGGTTAAATTAAATAAATTTAAATACATTTCTCGCTAGTAGAGCATTAATCTTAGCCTTGTTAGAGAGTTTAAATGGTTCTCTAGGCGTGGTTATCCTTCTTTATATGTAGAGGTTAATTATAAGTTAAAAATCTGCCTTTTCTTTCTCTATAAGGAAAGCTTCTGGTTAAGGGTATTTCCGAGGTCTTCTATAGCCTTTTTGTGTTAGATTTATAGGGTTATTAGGGGGAGTCTTGTAAATAATTTCGTTAGTCTTAGCGTTTTCCTAGTCTGGGTTGTTTAGGCATAGGCCTTGCCCTTCTTAGGAAGTTAAAGCTATTCCTATAGCTTTCTTATTTTAAGCTTAGTTGTTACGGGATAATCCGCGATGTCGGATCCCCACCTATATAGGACGGATTCGTCATGCAGTTAGTAAGACTTAGAAGAATAACAACAACTTACACAGAATGCACTTAACTATATAACTTAATAGTAGTATATATAGGTGCGTTTAATAACCCCTTTATAATAACGTTAATAACAGCTTTATAGTTGCTTCTAACTAACTATATAATAATACCACTACGTAATAACTAGTAGTAATTACTTATGTCCTTTATATAAGGTTTTAACTAAAAATTAAGGACTTGCTGCTTTTAGTTAGCAAGACGTATTAAGTTAAATTACTAGATTACTAGGTCCTAACTGGCAAGGCTATAACAGCTAAAGAGTTAGGGTTGCTATTATTAATAAGCAAGGCAGTGTGCTAAAACATTAGATTTACTACCTATGGCAAGGCTATAAGCTAAGAGATAAGAAGGATTTAATAGAACTTATGTTTAAATTAATAAGTTAGTGCTAGGAATTAGACAACTACTAACTGCGCACTATAATAATTACTAAGGGAGAGCTTTACTATGTTTATAATCTTTATAAATACCTTAAGTAAAATCCCAACCCTCTTAGTCCTAAAGGAAGACTAGTAACTACTAATAATAAGGTTAAGGACCTTTCCTGCCTAGGAAGTTATGAATTCCGTAAAGGAAAGATTTACTAGACCTTAGAACCACTATAACTAGTTAACCTAGTCCCTATACATTACTTATAATTTAGGGAAGAGCTAATTCTAGTATAATAAACACTAAAAAAGGCTAAGAAGAAAGGGCTTTTTAAACTATTAGTAACTAAACCTAAGGTAACATTATTAAGAATTAAAACCACCCTGCCTAGGACTACACCTCTCACAGAACCAGAGACTTTAACCATAGTAATACCTCTTAAAGAGCCAGAAACCTCGCTTATTGTTGCACCTGTTGAAGAACTAGAGGCTTTTTAACTTAAAGAGTTATTAAGCGTTAGGGGCACCTTTTTAGCTATGGTTTCTAGTCCTAAGCCAGACGATAACCCTAAGGAGACCTTAGGAGGCAATAAAACATAAGAAACAGCTTTATCTAGCAGGAGACAACAGAAATAACCAGCTGTTATTATATAACTTACGTTACTACTAAAGCAGACTTTAATATTAAGTAAAAAATCCTTAGAAAGCAATAAGTTAATTTACTATAAGTCCTCTACCTACCTAGACTTTTAGAATAATAAAAACCACAGAAAGACAAGGAACCATAATATATTAACATACATAGGAGTATTTGCAATACCTAAAGATTTAACTAACATAAATAAGACAATAAATAACACTATATAAGAGGTAAAAGGTCCTTTAATAACAGAGAATCCTATTATACCTAAAAGAAAGGAAGAGTAGTTAGCTAGAAAGTTATAATTTCCTAAGGACTTATAACCCCCTAAAACTAGTAAGGGGAGATAAGTACACTAGAAATTAACAGATACTAAGGAAGCATTTAACATTACAGCAGGGCATAAGCTAGAACCTAAAACTAAGAACACTATTAGTAAAACCTTAGCTTATAAAATCCTATAAAGTATTAAGGGAGCAGCTAAAACACAGGAGGAAGTATATAAAGTAATAAGGGTAATGTAGAAATTATAGAGATAAATTAAAGAAAACCTTGCTTACTTTATAGAAACCGACTTCTAATAACAGATAATAGAAACCTAAGATAATATCTTAAACACTCTAGTTAGCCTTATTTTATAAATAAGGGAGTTAAACTAAATTATAACGGCCTCTATAGACTAGATGTAGGCAGATCGCTAGGACTAGCAGTTAAACACAGCGCTAATTATGCAAGAACCGTTTAAAGTAATAATAATAGGAGATAACATAACTTAGCAGCTAAACCCGCAGCAGACTAGACCTACACTACTAGAGCAAATTAGCTAGAACTCTAGTTAGTAAAGAGGTAAATTAATAGGCATAATACCTAAGCTAATAAGGTCTTAAGACTATTTAATTAAGATAAGCAACTTAAGAGAAGTAATAGGGCTTGTACAAGGACATGCTAGTGCAAGCAAATCTTACCAACTAGAAGTAATAGACCTCTTACTATATAATTAGGATTTACCTAAATTATAATAGGAGTTTAGATATATAAGTTAATACAATAACACTAGGACCTCTTTTAACCTACCTTATGTAGTTTTAGTCTATAATTAATAGTTTCCCCCTATAAAGAGACATAAGTCTTTATAATAAGCAGGATTTTTATAATATAAACTAACTACTAAAAAATACGGAACACCGCGGATACGACGCGGTATTACGCCTAAAACAAAAAAGAAGCATAGAATCAGATTCCTTATCGTTAATTACCCCCCCTAATAATAGCATATCACGCAAGGGGAGTAAGCAGTATAAGGGGTGCAATAATTAACAAATTTTTACATAGATCCGCAACTAATAAAGGACAAGGCACTACCTAGGAAGAAACGCAATATTAAGAAGAGAATCCCGGAGTAATAATAGTACAGGAAAAACTAAAGAATAAAATAAAATCACTAAAGGAATTAATAACAAAAGTTATCCTAAAGGCAGAAATAACAGAAGTATAAGCTTTTATCAGAACTTTTATATAAATTACTATAGATGCAGGAGGGGAGATAGCCTAAGCAAGAACAGACACAGGAGGCCTATAGGCCTTAATTATAAAAGCAGTTAGTAGTAGAGTAGAAACCATAGTTAAGAAGGCAGTTAAGGAGGCAATAAAGGCTGTTTATAGGACTAGATCAGTAGTTAGGGGGACTTAGGTAAATATTACAGCTTACAGAGTTACAGGGCAGAATATAATAATACCTTTAGCCTAAACAGAGGGTATGGCGATACTGGCCCGCTATTACCAGGAAGCACTAGTAAAGGGAAGCACTATTAATAAGGCAGTTAGAAACAGATTACTAGGAGAGATTATAAAGGCAGTAAATAGCACTATTAGTATAAAGAAGGTAGTAGTAGCACGCTAATTACAGAGTAGAGACATAGTTATTATATTTATAAAAGCAGGGAGGAAATAGAAGGAAAACACGGCCTAGGTAGGAGTTGCCTTTGGACCTAAGGCAGAAGTAAACAGGAAGATATTTAGTGTAATTATTAAGGGATTCCTAATATAATTAACAAACCACATTACAATCGAGGATATAAGGAAGAACATTAAAAAGGAGAATGGATTAAATATAGTAAAGATAATAATACAAAAGCTAAGAGAAATAGCAATAAGGGCACCATTGGTGGTTAGTGTTAAGGGCACTAAGGCAGCGAACCGACTATACTATAGGGGAATAGTATACTAAGCAGAGATTTTTAACGCTAAGCTATATAATAAGATGATCCACCCAAAGCAATATTATAACTGCTATAAGATTAAACATATTGCTAAATACTATAAGGAGGAAGCAAGATACAGCAGGTATGCTGCCAGAAAACACCCTAAGGGAAAGAGAACTTGCCTAACGTTAACAGGCAAGGTACAGGAGAGATGCCTAAATTATACAGGGGTATATCCAGCATAGTCTTAACTGTGCTTAGTAAGTAATAAGAGATAGTAGCAGGCCAGGGAGGCTTATACTATAAGGCCACTATTCTTCCGCAACTATTAGTCGGAGGTTGCAACAGCTACCACAGGCAAGGGTTATTAGGGAGAAGAAACCAGAGGACTAATGGAGAGGCAGCTAAGAGGAAGGAGCATATAACTAAGGGGCCCTTTTGCAAGATAAACCTACAAGCTAAGATTAGGACAACAGAGACTAGCAAAGGAAGGCATAATGCTAGCCTTTCTACAGCCGACTAAAGGGCTAAACAATACCGGAGCCAGCCCAACTAAAGTGCTCTAAAGCATATAATAGAGTACATAATTAAGGTTATATACTAGAATATACAGAAGAAAAGCAATCTAGTACATCTGGCGTTAGGGCATAACGTCAGCCCTAAGGTGATAGCTATCTAGGAACCAGGAGGCTATAATAGTATACCGCTAAATCCATCTTAGGGACACTATACATTAGCAATATACAGCGGAAAAATAGTAATTTATATACACCAGAAGGTTAAGACAGGACTTTAAACTATAGGGAGGGGGGAGGATTAGTATAGTATTAAGCTATATAAAGTAGAGATATATAATATCTATTCCCTGGCTTATAAAAGGGAGTGGCAGATGCCTTTACAACACTTTGCTAATACCCAGGCAAAGGGCCGGAGTGTGTTTATAGGGGACTTCAACTAACATCACCCCTTATAGGACAGATTTAGCTAAACATCTCCAGGGCATAATAAGATATTAAAATTCATAATAAGGTAGCAACTCAGCCTAGCTATGCCGTTTAAGGAAGTAACAAGGAGAGAACATAGCAGTAGGGACAGTACTATTAACCATATATAAACCACCCACGACGTTAGTATCAAATTCATTAGGCCAGTAGAAATCGCCAGATCTGACCATATGCCCTAGCTTATTAGCATTAGGACAAATAAGGAATTAAGCAATAGCCTAGGGTTAGTCTAGGGTTAAAGGACAGCAAACAAGAACCTTATTATAGCAAAGGCTTTAAACAGGCTTAGAAAGAAGGGGTTAGAGCTTCCGCTGTATAACCAGCAAGAAATCGATAACTATATATAGTAGCTTACCTAACAGCTTATAGAGATAGCTAATATAGTAGCACCTAAGCGACCTTAAGGGCATAGTAAACTACAGCCTTAGTGGAATAAAAGGGTAAGGGACGTGATAGTAGAGGCAAGACGTGCTAATAAGCAGTAGCAGTAATAATAAACATAGGAAGTATAGTAGGCCTTAACGGAAGCTATAAAAAAACAGGATTATATTATCTCAGAGGAGAAGAAAAGTAGCTGGCAATAGGCAGTTAGTAAGTTATCCAGGTCTAAAGGGAGTCTTTAGACCCTAGAGCATTAGGCCTGGCTATAGAGTAAACTTCCTCCTGAAAGGCAACAGGTCCCACTACTAACCCGGCTAGGAGACAACGGCAGGGAGGAGATAGTAGAGGTTATATACAAGGGTAAGGCAAGGGCATTTGCAGAGAGGTTCTTCCCTCTATCTACGGCTAGGGCTTTAGGTCTAGAGGCAAAGGAGGGGACAAGATACTATAACAATAATCAGGCAGTTCCTGTGTTTATAGAGGAGGAAATTAAAGAGGTTATAAAGAATACGGCAAGTTAAAAAGCCCTAGGACTAGACAAGCTGCTAATAGGTTTCCTTAAGCTATACAGAGCGGCCCTAATATTATGTTTAATACGCCTTATAAATGCTTGCTATAGCTTAAGATATTATCTGGCCTCCTTCTGACAAGCAAAGGTAGTAGTTCTATATAAACCTAGGAAGTCCCCTAAGGAGTTAGGCAGACCAGGGGGGTAGAGGCCGATATCGCTATTAAATATAATAAGCAAAGTAATTAAGGGAGCTATTATAAGGAGGATTACTATTATAGCAGAGGAAGGCTATATACTACCAGACATGCAGATAGGCAACAGGGCTGGTAAATTAATAAAGATAGCACTAAGCACACTAAAAGAGGTTATAAGAATAGCATGGCATTACTAGGGAATAGTATTATTACTACAGCTAGATATTACCAGAGTGTTTAACACTATTAGCTATAAACAATTAATCCGCACTATAAAGGAGTTAGGACTACTAGGGTAGATGGCCAGATAGGCACAGGGCTTCACATTAAAAAGGAAAGCATAATTAGCATTTAACGGACATATTACTAAGGAAATCCAAGTTACTACAGGGGTTCTGCAAGGGTCGCCGGCGTCTCCTATCCTCTTCCTGCTCTATATTATGCTACTATATTAAAGACTAGCAGCGGCAAAATTAATATTAACGTTAGGGTTCTTAGATAATATAAACATTATAGTATATAGAAAAACAGTAGAAGAGATAAAAGTATAACTAAAAAGAGCCTAGAGAATATATAAGGAGTAGTTAAAGGAGTATAGGCTAAGGTTTAACCTAGAAAAGAGCAAGCTAATGCACTTTACAAGGAAGAGGCAGGCGATTATAATAACAATCTAACTTAAAAGAGCAATAATACAACCGACACAATTAGCGCAATTCCTAGGGGTTTGGATTTACTAAAAGCTTTGTTAGTTAACCTATATAGAGAAGGTAAATGCCAAATTATCACAGCAGAAATTAGCGCTCATAGCGCTAGCTATGTTTACGTAGGAATGCCAACTAGAGTGTGCAAGATCCCTTTATACACAGGTAATATAAAGCACAATAGCCTATAAAGCTAGAATATACCACACCCGTAGCAAGCCAGAAGGGGTAGCATAGGGGGTAGTAAAAGTATTTATAAGGGAATAGAATAAATGCTTAAGGCAGGTTATAGGGGCATATAAGGCAATGCTAGTAATACTCTTAGAGACAGAAGCAGCAGTACTGCTGGTGGATCTGTACTTTAATTACGTTAAATAATAATTCTACTAAAGACTTAAGGATAGTAATATAAGCAAGAAGATACAGCAGGCCTATAATTTAATAGCATTACAGCTACAATGCTAAGGAAGAGGCCGCTGACGTAATCACTATAAGGCGTTTCCTAATGCCCCTCCCCCCCTCCCTAGCAGCCTTATAGCTAAATAGGAATTAGAGAGAGAGTGGGAAAAATAGTGGATCTAGCAGAGGCATAAGGCTTAGGTAAGAAGAGAACGGGCAAAAGTAACAGCAGTAAATAAGGAACCTAACTTTAAAAGCATAAAAAAGATAGTAAAGCTTTATAATAGCCTGCTTAAGCATAAATCTACAGCCCTAGTTTAGCTTTAAACAGAAAAAATAAGGCTAAATGCCTTCCTCTATAACAAACAGGTGCCCAAGGTAACTTTACTAATATGCTAATACTAGGGAGGAGATAAGGATATCTACCACCTTATCCTGTTATGCCTAGAATATAACCATTTAAGACTAATTCTAGCAGTGCCTATAATAAGAGATCTACAGGAACTTAGGGCGGCGCTTAATAATAAAAAGCTAGCACTAAATATTATAAAGTAGGTGCTTTTAACTAGGTGACTTTAGTAGTATAGGTTAGTGGAGGAGCTTAGTAAGGCGTAGCAGATATATAATAATAAGGCTAAGAAAGGGACTAGAGGCAACGGAAACAATAGGATAGAGAAGGAAGAGCCGGACTAGGAGGGGAGGTGCTTATAGGGGGTTTTTACTAATATACTAACCTTTTATATAAAGCACAACTATACTTCTGTTATTATCTGCAGTTCTGGGGAACTGGCAGATATTTTATACTAATAGTTGGAAATAATAAAGACTCTATATCAGAGGCTTAGCAGGAGCTATATAGAAGAATATGGGTTTTCTCCCCTATCTTAGGGTTTTTCCTATATTAAGAAGTTAGTTAATGAACTAGTTAGTGGCTCTAGCTACCTAGCGTACATAAATATAATATATATAAAACACTGTAACTTAGGGTTTAAATAAGCTAATTTTAATAGGAGGTCTGTAAGAAGACTAAGTAATTAAGGCAGTATCTAGACTACAGGAAATTAATATTAAGGGAAGAAAGCAGATAAATACCTTCCTTAAAATGCTAATTCAATTCCATGACAAGGGACCCGACTATATAATCTATATAGACACTAGAATATTGTTAATTTTAGCTAATAAATAGTGGCTCTAGCAATATAGGACGAATGTAAAGTAGGAAAAGTAAGACCTGAAACCAGTGACAGGAGTAGCTTTAGCCTTTATTATTACGGAAAGGGCTACTTTTAACTTTTATGTTCTAGGAATTATAAGAGGAAAAAACATCTAAGGTTACTTTATAGTAACCGCAGATGTTATGCTAAATCTAGAACTAAAATTGTTAATTAGCATAAGTTTTCTTTATAGCTTTAGAGTAAAAATTAATTTTATTAATCTAAGGTTGGTTTTTAGGTTAGTATACAACTTAATAGTACCAGGACGGATGTTTTAAGACGCTTGCTATATACCGGCTTAATGGGTAATAGTAGCATATAATATTATAATTCCACTAAACTTAACATATTAGGTGCTAGTAATATGGAAGGATCTCCCTAGCAGAGAGAAGACTAGTATTTACTATGTTATATTATCTAATTCTATCTTCCTAAATAATATTCTTAACTAGAGAGATAAGAAAAGAATGCTAGCAGTAAACAACTCTAACAGGGCTGTGTGGATAAAGCAGAACAGCAAAGTAGGTCGACTTAAGGCAGCTATAAGCCTTGATTTAAACTTTGCTATTTCGGACGTCCATTAATATATAGCGTTTTTTGGTAAAGACATTAAGACAGAAAAGACAAAAGAGAGTCTGGAAAATTCTAATAACAACCTGGATCCTAAAGTCATTAATAAAGGTATTTTATTATATAGAGTATCTTACCTAGAGGATATACCTTTCGTTAAAAACAAGTTTAGAGTGCAAATTACTAATATTAACCCGGATGCAGCTACTAAGTTACGGGATCTAACTAATAAGTACGATATTTATTATAATAAAGGAGTAATACTAATACTAGAAGAAGACAAGATAAGAGTTAACTTTGTTAATAGCTGGCAGAACTAGGTTAAGCTAGTAAGGAAGTACCCTCTTAAGCGCAGAGACTAGGAGAAATTTGCTGAAGTCTATAATGCTATATACCTAGCAGGCAGGATATTTTAGTTAATAAAGCTAGCACCTATAGCCTGCCATAGTTTTATTATTTAAAGAGATATAAAGAAGACAAAGAAAGGTTATGTTATTATAAATGCCAGACCTCTTAATAATATCACTATGCTAGATGTGTATCTGTTACTAAACTAAGGCAATATTATATAGAATACCCACAGTAAAGAGTAGAAATTAATTTTTAACGTAACAGGCTTTTTCCACTAGCTTTTAGTACAAGAGGAACACTAGAATCACATAGTAGTAATCTTAGAAAGAGGGCTAGAAGCGTTGCAAGTTATATTAATAGGGTATAAGAACTTGCTGGCCTTTATATAATAATTTATAGATTGCATTTTCCGACTGTACTAAAGTTTTATTCGTATTTATATCAACAATATTATTGTCTTTTCTAACACCCTTAAGGATTATCTTAAACACCTTAAGATAGTCTTGAAAGTCCTAGAGGAAAATAAGGTATATATTATAGCAACTAAGTCTTTTATTAGATATTATTTAATCTAACTTCTTAGATTTATAGTTAATACTAATGGAATTATTAACACAAACAACAGGATTAAGTCGTTCTAGTAAATAGAAATTCCTTGCAACTTGTTAACCTTAGAAACCTTTATTAGTATAGCAGGATTTCTAAGAGCAGGAATCCCTTAGTTTAACTTACAGATCTGACTACTATAGACCTAAAAGATGGCATTTATGCGTAAACTTTGTAAATACAACGAGTTACTAGTAGGAGCCTTAAAGCAGGTGTATAAGAGAAAGGCATAAGAAAAATCCTTTATTCCTATAAAAGATAAGGAAGCAGCCTTTAAAGCACTAAAGATTATGCTTTATAAGAAAATACTACTATAGCACTATAATCTAAAGTAACTATTATTCTTTAAGATTAATGCTTATAAGGAAGGTTTTAGTCTGTATGCTTTCTAACTATATAAGGAGTAGGATAGAAAAAGCATACCTAGTAAGGATATTATAGCTGTAAAACTTTACCTAATTCTTTTTCTCTCTTGTTTAATATCTATAGCTAAGAAGTAGTATGGATTAACTAAGGCAGAGGTAGCCGTAATTGCTTAGGTAATGCGGAAACTACAAAAAATGGCTTAATCTAACCGTTATCTAGTTAACATCCTAACTAATCATATACCTGCTAAAGGTATTATTAAACACACCTCTTTAGCCATAATAGACCTTAATAAGGCTAACCTAAAATTAGCTAAGGTAGCGAATTATTTGTTATAGTTTGAATTATAAGTAACCCATATGCTAGGAATCCTTAATATTATACCTAATACCTTATCACGACTTCTAGTAGATATTAGCTACTAAGAGGCAGTAAACCGCAGTATGTATAATGAATTAAACGCCTGTGTGTACTTCTGTTAGAATTATTAGGTAGTGGCCGTAATAGATGACTTATTAAAGAAGGAGATATTAGTAGGGTATAAATTTAACCCGTAATATTATTAGATAATTAAGAGCATTAAGGATTTCCAGCAAAAGCAGCTAAAGTAAGAACAGAACTAACTGCAAATTTTACTTTATAGCTAGGACCTTACAAATAAGGGCCTACTCTATTATAAGAATAGAGAAGGGCTTAAATAACTATACATTCCAAGCAGCTGTGTTAAATCTGTGCTAAGAACTACATATAATAACTATTACTACTTTAGAATTAGTAGAATAATAAAAGGTTTGTATAGTGTTTGCTTCCTAAAGATGTCTAAGCAAATCCAGGAGTATACAGCATACTACATAACTCACCAGGAGAACTTTATCTTAAGGAATAAAGTAATTAAAGAAATAAGACCTCTGTAGTTAAAACTAATGCTATTTTATACCATCTCTCTAGACTTTATTACTAATATGCCAGAGGTAGACTTAGCGAACACTATGTAGGCTATAGAAGGATACTTAAAGTATAATTCCCTTTGCCTAGTAAACTGTTTATTTAGTAAGAGAACCCTCTTAATCCTAGGAAATATAATGTATTTAGCATTTATATAGGCAGAACTGCTCCTTTAAGCTTTATATATTATAAACTAGGGACTACTAAGGCAAATAGTTAGTAATAGGGATCCTAAATTCATTTCTAAGGTTTAGCAGGCAATATTTACTAAGCTAGGAGTTAAATTCCTAATAGTAACTGCCTATTACCTGTAAACAAATAGAGCAGCTAAATAGAAAAACCAGACAGTAATAATAGCTATTTACTATTATACTATAACAAATCCAACGGTACTATAGGTATTAATCCTTCCGGCTTTACAGCACTATCTTAACAATATAGTAGCTATAGCAATTAACTAGTCGCTTAATAAGTTGTTATATAGGCTTAAACTGCTAAACCTTATTAACCTCCTCTTAAAGCAAGTAATTTCTAACTTATAGCTAGGGGAAGAGGACTTAGAGGCACTTTACAAGCTCTATTAGAGAGAGGCTTAACTTATAATAACCACTGCTACTGCCCTATCTAAAATCAGATATAACTCCTAATATAACCCGGTGGATATTAATATTAGAGATATGGTGTACTTATGACTATATAAAGGATACTAGCTTCCAGGAAAGCTAAAGAAGAAATAATCACTATAAAGAGCAGGACTATATAAGGTTCTTAAAAAGGTAAATCCTTTGTCGTACTAACTTAAATTTCCGTTAACCTTAAAGGTATATCTAGTAGTATTAATTGCATATATCTGGAAACTACACTAAGGTAAAGATCCCTTTAGCAGGGAGGAAACGCCCCCTCTACTAATTAATCTGGAAGGGAGCAGCAAAGCTGATTACTAGGAAATTAAGCGGATTATCTTATATAAGGTAAAGATTTATAGCACTAAGGGACGAAGCCTTAAGGTAGCTTACCTTATAAGATAAAAAGGATATACCACTAAAGACAACTAGTAAATTAATAAAAGCAAGATAAAGGTAAACGCATTAGAGTTAATAAATAAATATCTAAGGGAGCATCTAATTAACTAGGATAAGGAGTATAGAAAGAAGGGGCTTATAAGGCAGGAGTGCTAATAATGCCTTGAGGTCAGCAGGATTTAACATCCTGCAGGACCCTACGTGATCACCACAGGTGGAAACACGTGACCCCATTTTCCTACAACACCACTTATAATTTTACTTCACTTTTCACTTAACCCCTTATTTGCACTTTCTAACACGCCAGAATTCCCTTTTTTTCTTCATTTTTCGACCTTTTAGTCTTGCTTTTAACTATTGTGCACTTTGAGTTTTTCTTTTCTTTTCTTTTATTTTTTAACTATTATTGCCCTCCCTTAGATAATTTTAACATATATTACAAGAGATATAAAGGATAAGTTCTATATAGAGGATTTTAATCCTAATATTTTAGTTAAGTTTTTGCCGTCCTATAAAGAAAAGCAAAGAATAATAACTAAGTTAGTAAAGCTATCTCCTAAAGGGAACTAGATAAGAGTGGCCAGGAATGCTAATTCTGCCCTTTATAACTAAACAGCCAAGGCTTAGCAAGAAGATAAGTAAAGAGAAAAGGCATATGCTAACCTAATAACCGCTTATTAATACTATATAAAGACCATAGCTAAGGACAAGGACAAGGACTTTAGAGCAAACACAGACTATAAGAATAATGTTTTTAATATTAATATATTTAGAGAGACACTTAGCCCTAAAGGCCAGGCAGTAGTAAAGCGCCTCTAGAACACAAGAAAGGATAAGATAATTACTAACACCCTCTTAACTAAAGGGATTCCTGCTAGTAGTCTAAGTTAAGATCCTCTTATAACTATATAAAAAACATAGGATAAACTAGAGAAACTAGACTTTAGTAAGCTAATTTACTATTTTAGTTATATAAATAAATACTATTAGCACTAGGAAATAAAGTTATCTACAGGAGGTAATGCAGGACTAAAGCCTTTTGGAATATAGTAATATTAGGCTAGAGATGGCATATAAAGCGTAATAGATGCCATTTATACCTGCTCTAAAGATTTCGTGGCTTAGGGGGTATAAATTAATAGAAATGGATTTTCTATTACAAAGATAGACCCTATATACGCACTATAGATTAGAGTAGTATAACAGATTTTCCTTATTAAGGAATTAATTCTAGCGGCCGACAATAATAGGCAGAAGAAAACTAAATGCCTAGCTAATACCCTAGTCATTCAGAATGTTAAACTCTGTATTAAGCAGGCGGCAGTATAATTCCTTAATAGCAGATGAACAGATAACCAAGCTAGATTTAGAAAGTAGTAACTAGGATTACCATTAAAAGAGGAAGTACTTATAGCTAGATATTATAACAAGTTAGGAGGCATTAACAGCTTTATAGCCAGAGCACTTGCTACTATAGGATAAGTCGATCTCTTAAGCATGGGTTTTTAACAGGGGAGTGTTAATGCTAGCAAAGAGCATAGAACTACAACCACTTAACAGGACATTAATATACTAAGGAAGGAACTAGCAGACCAGAGGAATCTAATCCAAGGTTTAGCTAAATAATGCGGGTTAATAAGCAAAGTAACAGCTAGAAAAACTATCTTAAAAGAGATAAAGTTAAGGCTAGCAGACTAAGATACTAATATATAATTTAACAAACTTAAAGACAAAACCGACATACTTAAAGGGGATATTAAGGCCTATAAGGAGTCTTTTAGCATAGTAAAAGCTAGTCTTAAGATTATTAATAGGTATATTATAAAGACCTTAGCTAGAATAATAGCACTAGAGAATAAGGCCAGAAACATTAAGACTACTAGGCCTACTCCTCAAATGCCTCTATCAGAATCCGCGGCTAGAAAGACAACCTTACCTATAGTAAGCAAGAAGCTAACCAGCCTAGTTAAACTAAATTCGCTAACTAGTAAAAGAACAAGGTTAGCTATAAGAGTAATAAAGGCAATTATATTAAATACGAGCTCATTTAAGTTATTGCTAAAAAAGGCAAAGCGAAAGACGCCTTCTAAAAATGGGCGTAATATCGACAGCACTATAAAAAGGCAGAAAACAATAACAAAATCCACAACTAAGAACACGGAATTAGCCAAAACATTAGACGAATAGGAGACCCTTATATAGTAGTATAAGGACTAAAATTTTAGCTAATATATTACGCTATTTAACGTCGGAAGCAGTCCTTAAAAATCGCGTGGCTTTAGGCAGATTACTGTTTAATTATAAAACATATAGCTTAGATTAAAGGTTTAGCTGTATTGTAAAGGGCATTGTAGTAAATAGATTAATTACAGAAAAAGTTATATCTAGAGGACTGTTGCTTTCCTTATAGTTATTATACTATATAGTTTAGACATAGGAAAATTTCACCTTTAGTAAGGATAAGATAGCATGGCTAGTAGCCGTCTTCTGCCTAAAAGTAACAATGCCCTAATAACCTCTACAGAACCACCTTTAATATGCCTAGCTTAAACGCACAAAGGACCTTTATACA
>AFQZ01000678.1:0-27785 GCA_000222935.2 Aciculosporium take MAFF-241224 | reverse complement strand
GGCCGCCTGCGGCGAGCTGCCGCCTCCGGCGGACCTCCCCTCTCTACATTATACAGAGCGCTGCATGAAACTCTCTCTTCTAGATATGATTTCCCTCCGGGGGCCCCCGCCAAAACGCCGGACCACGTCAAAGGTGTACAATCCCACCGCCCTTGTCACAAAAAAATAAAAAGGACATTCTAGCCGCCCAAACTTCATCACCGCTCAGGCTGTCTTTTTTTTTTTTTCTTCTTTTTTTTTTTTTTTTTTTTTTCCTTGCATGCCAGCTAGTACCCGCCCTCCCCAAAAGACGGTTTCCTCGCCAAAACAACCCGCATAGTCAGCGTCATACTCTTACACGACTCCTCATTCTGAGCAAGCCTCGCAAGCTGCCGCGCCGTCTCACGCAGCTCCTTGATGGCAACGTCCGGGTCCCAGCCCATGACCTCGGTCAGCGTCCGCAGCGCATACGCCTCGAGGCCGTCCAGCCACGCCATGAGCCAGAGCTTGCCGACCGTCTCCTCGTGGATGGCCATGGGGAACTTCTTCTCCCGGACCTCGACGTCGACGAATCCAGCGCGCACGAGATGCTCCGGATCCAGGTGGTGAATGCCCCGCGGACGGCCGGCCTTTTCCGCCCCGTTGAAAATATCGTCCATGATGCGAAAGATGGGCGCGTCGGCGGGGAACGCCGAGAAGAATTGGTAAGAGCCTTCCTTGCCGTCCATGTCCGCGATCTGGAGCCAGCCGCCGGGCTTGAGCGAGTCGTGAATGTTTTTGTAAAAGGAGTGCCAGTCGGACAAGGATCCCTCGAGACACCGGACGTGCACCAGATCATAGTGGTCCCTCGGCCGATCCCACTCCTCGGCGTCCTCGATTTCGAAAAAGACATTCATCGGGATGCCGCGAGTTTCCTGCATGGCCGATATATCCGTGCCGACGACTTCGCAGTCGGGGTATAGTTCGGCAAAGTCTATGGCCCAGTCGCCGGTCCCGGTTCCCACGTCGAGCACGTTGGAGGGATTGTCCACCGGCGCCAGCGTGATGTCGCCGTCAAAGGCATGCCTGATGACTTGGTGTTGGATGGACAGGCGGAGCTGCTCGGCCTCGTCGTTGGGCATGTAGTAGTCTCTGCAGTAGCTCCGGCCGTTGATCTCGCGATAGTCTAGGTCTCGCGCCCACAGAGACCGCGTTGACGAGCATCTGATTGTGACAACGAGGCGGATCAGCCGCTTCTTTCTTGTGGAACAGCGAAGAATGTTGGCAACTTACCCGTCTGGCCATGTCCGCCTCCCAGTCAAGCATGCGTAGACTGTTGCAGAGTCACCGGGCGGCGGGTAATGGCCTCGGTGGGAAACCATCGACATGTTGTCACCGTCACACTCTCGATCCAAGGCCTGATGGTCTAGAATGTCTGAAGAATGTGGAGAGTCGTCGTCCGAGTCAGGCACTCCCTGGTGAGCGCTCGGAATACCCGTCATTGGCATCCAGCCTTCTGGGCCCTTGCCTCCATCGTTGT
Source organism: Aciculosporium take MAFF-241224 (assembly GCA_000222935.2). Lineage (NCBI taxonomy): Eukaryota > Fungi > Ascomycota > Sordariomycetes > Hypocreales > Clavicipitaceae > Aciculosporium > Aciculosporium take. Next base: position 26,287 of record AFQZ01000678.1, on the reverse strand, counting down.
CGTCCCTCGACAGGCCGTGACCAGGCTGTCGAGCCCATTGCAGACGTGCTCCTTTCCCCATGTCATCCACGCCGGCAGCCAAAGTCTGAGACGAGCCAGCTACGTTCCTGCGTCCAGCCATGGACAAATGTCGGGACAAATGTCGGAACAGTGCGGTTGGGCAATGTGAAAATGCCACCTCTGACAGCGGTCAGCAAAATACTTGAACGGATACGATACGGCAGGCGTGCAGGACTTTCAAAAAACACACGTCCTGAGCATGATATAGCTCAGCCCATTGGATCCCGCAGCTGTGCAGTGTACTTGTCGCCGGGGGGGCGGCTCGAATGCAAGTTCGTGACTCGTGCCAAGCACCCGGCGGTCCGGGGAGGACGACTGGGATGTTTTTGCAGTCCTTGACGGCGCGCCAGAACCATCTAGACGGCATCAACCAGAATTTAGTCGTGCGGCGGGGGGCAGATTCGATAGTATTCGATAGTCGACACTCTTGTGCTTTTCGTCATGGGCTAATGAGCAAGGCGCCAGCAAAACAAAAGAAGAAAGGGCCGAATCACACAGGCGTAGCATGGACTTACCTAGCAGGACTTGGCCACCCTGGTTGGTGTGATGATCAATCATGCATCTGTGGGATTTTGCGATAACCGGGCGAGATTTTGGCAGGGCACGGGCAGCATCATGTACCACCAAAGCGGCCCCCGCCGATCCCACCAGAGTGGACAAGGCTGGATGGATGTGGATCCGTCTGGACGGCAGCCCATCCAATGGATCGCTTTAGTGCGTCATCTCACTGCATGCACAGACGACGATGAACCACATGTCTGGAATGGGCCCACGAGACATCGGGCGCACGTCGGGCAGGGCGGGCGGTTATTGGCTGAACAAGTACTGTACATAACCCGAGCCTATGATATAACACATCCATCTAAACTAATGCATGTACCGTCTACTGCATGCGTCCGCCAAGAATGAAGTGGCATTGACATTTTATACACGTCGTAGCAGTACATGCACATGAACGCATGCAGCCACTTGTTATTGCCATGCCGTTGCACTACGCTGATAAATATACTTTATATATATATTATACATATTATACATATTATACATATTATACATATTATACATATTATACATATATACATATATACATATATACATATATACATATATATATATATATATATACATATATACATATATATATATATATATATATATATATATATATACATATATACGTACATATATACACTACCTACCTACATACATACATACCTACATACATACATACATACATACATACATCCATGTAGAAATGTCATGTATAAAAATCATTCGCCCATCTCGCGCAACCACAATGCTCTCCCACACCACCCGTCTAGATGCCAGCCATGGCCAGCCCGACGCTACTATCGACGACAAGTCGCACCCGACCCGACCTCTTTCTTCCTCGCCCTAAGCGGACATGCAACAAGTAGTAGAAGAAAAATGCCCGAAACCACGCCGCGTCATACAACTCACGCAGCCACTACTAGCCTTCGTCATTCCATCGCCCCTGCATCAGCAGCAGCAGCGCCCATCGGCTCATCCTTGATCAGATGCTCAATATCCGGCACGACATGCCCCTCGCTGACCATCGGGAACGGTGTCAGTACATGGCTAATGTCTCCCCACCACAACTCGCCATATCGGCGGTACCACTCCACCGTCGTCCGCAGGCCATCCTCCAGACCCGTCTTCTGGCTCCATCCCAGCATCCGCAGCTTCGTGCCGTCCACCGCATAGCGACGGTCGTTGAACGGCCGGTCGTGCGTATACTTGATCCACTTGCGGAACCGATCCGCCGTCGCCGACCGCTCTCCTGTTCCTATTCCCATCGTGTCCAGCAGCTTGCCACATAGATCCAGATTCGATATCTCGTCAGACGAGCCGACATTGTAGACGTGGCCCACCTGGCCCTTGTGAAGGATCGTGTCAAACGCATCGGCCGCGTCTCCGGCGTAGAGGTATCGGCGTGTCGGACTGCCGTCACCATGGAGCACGACGGGGCGTGCCCGGTTGAGGAGACAGGTGAATTTGGGTATGATTTCTGGATTCGAAAAGTCAACTCTAATCTCCCCATTTTGTTTGAAAAAAAAAAAATGCGTAGAAAAGTCAGCCTTACTCTCCGGATACTGATGCGGCCCATACACATTATTGCTCCTCACAATAATCGTCGGCAGCCTAAAGCTCTTGTTATACGACTGCACCAGCATCTCCGCCGCCGCCTTACTCGCCGCATACGGGTTCGTCGGCGACAAAATGCTCGACTCGACCAGGTCGTCGTCCTCCTCCCTGACCTCCCCATAGACCTCGTCCGTCGACACGTGTACAAACCGCCTGACCCGGACCTTCTTGGCGCTCTCCAGCAGCACGTGCGTCCCGTAGACGTTGGCGTGCGTGAAGCTGTACGAGTTGCCAAAGCTCAAATCCACGTGGGACTGCGCCGCAAAGTGCAAGACGGTGTCGATGCCGTGGCTCTCCATGCAGTCGAGCACCTCGCGCGGGTTCGTCAAGTCCCCCTTGTAAAAGGTAAAGTTGTGTCTGTCGTCGAGCACACGCGTGTTGTTCAGAGACGAGCAGTAGTCCAGCTTGTCAAAGGACACGATGTGGTACGCGCCGGGATATGTGAGCGTGAGGTGGCGCACAACCCATGATGCTCTGCAGGACGCACCCCGGCAAGCAAAATCCAAGTCAGTCCCTTTTTTTTTTTTTTTTGCTTCTTCTTTCTTCTTCTTTTCCTTTGTTGCAAAAAAAAAACATGTGCCATGATCTGTGTGTGTAACGCGCTCTCCCCTCGTAGACTTACATGAAGCCCGCACCGCCCGTCACCATGATATTCCGCACAGACGGGAGCGGCTCATAACTCATCGTCCCCTTCAGGATGGGCGCCTCTCTCCACACGTCGTCCGGGTTTGGGACATGTCGGCGAGGGCCATTGGCCGCCGCCTCGTCGCCTATCGTGTCATTTGTCAGTTTGTGCCAATTTTTTTCTTTCTTTTTCTTCCTTATATATGGTGGCACTTGGTGTCCAGCCAAGGACGGCGGCGGCAATTACCGTGGAGGGGGACACCATTCAAGATGGATGCTGATGACATGCTCTCTGACGACATGATGAAGGAAGCTGCGCGCGACGGGGGGGTTCCTCATACGCTCCGGTCCGGCATCACCATGACTCTGATTGATGCTCCTCGCCCATGAGAAAAATCGCCCGCGGTGTGCCTGGACTTCTTATCATTCACATACCAGAAGCTGGTACGCGACAACTTTTACCTTGAATGAATGCACGCGAGCATGAGCGAGGTTGTCGGACCTGCACAGTCTGGTCCCGACTCCATTTGACTACTGTCTCAGCCGCGCTACAATTTATGCGCTCCAATGAAGACGTGGACATTTGGCGCCAGCACCACAGGAAGCCAGTTGTGTGTGACGGAGGGAATTTTTTTTTTTTTCTAAAAAAAGAGTGGTCAGTGGGCCACATACATCACGGAACTGCCTAATACAGTTAAACAGAGAGACATCACCATGCTGAGGCCGTGAATGCTTGCTTCCCCGACCAACCACTTCAATACCGACTTCCGCATACAGTATCACCAAAACTTGAGGCCAAAAAAAAAAAATTTTTAAAAAAAAAAGTTTACACAAGTTGAACCTCTTCCGGTCCTTCTCCATCTTCGCCTTCCACTGCCACTGCGTCGCGTCCTCCCCCTCGCTGCCCGCCCGTCCAATCCCCTTATCCACCCTCCTCAACTTCATGGTAAATCGCGGCCCCAGCTCCTGTAACCCAGCGCGAATCCCCTCCACCCCCTTCACCTCCGTCCCATCCGCCCCAACAATGCTCTTCTCCGTAGCGCGCTTTTCCCGAAACACATATCGATGGCGCCGCACAAAGATGAAATCCCGCTGGTTATGCAGCGTAATCACCTGCCGGCCCTGAAATTCGGGCCGAGGCGGAAACAGCGTCTGAAAGACCTTCGCCGTCAGGAGTCCAAGCGGCGTCTTGAAGCTGTTGAGCAACAGCTCCGGATAGTGGTTCGTCGGGTTTCCATGGCCAGGCAGCTTCTTGCCCTCGATCCAGCTGGATATCGAGAAGTGGAACGTCGGCCCGGCCGGCAGGTGAACGACAGACAGCCCCGTCGGCATCTTCAAGTCTTCCTTGACGAGGAGAACGGCCGTGTAGTCCCTGTTGGTGGCGTACTTGCATATTTCCCTCAGGGAGTACTTGTGCCCGTAGCGGTGCGCCGACCGTGGGATATACGTGCTGTTGGGGAAGAGCGTGCTCAGGAGCCGCGCCTCGTGGTGAATCGTCGAGTTGAGAGACGTCGTCACCAGGACCTTCGGGTCTGGTGGCGGGACGTCACTGAATAGGGTCGGAAACTTCAGGGCCAGCGCCGTCGGCGTCAAATCGAGGTTCGTGCTCGTCGTCGACGGCGCAATGCTGCTGTCTCGTCTTGCGCGCTTCTCCCGCTGCTTCTCCACGGCAGCTTGTCTGGCATCGTCATCGTCCTCTTCCTCGTCCGAGTCGAGCATGCTGTCCTTGTCGTCATCGTCACCGTCCTTCATTTCTGCATCAAGCGCCGCCTTTTGCTCTTCGGCCTCGGCCTCCTCCATTTGCCGCCTCCGCAGCTGCTCCAGATCGACCTGAGCTCCCAGCGAGTCATCATCGCCTTGGTCCCAGACTCGCTTTTGGTCCAACGTGACCGTCTTGTTCTTGGCTAGCCGTGCTTCTTTGAGGGCGGGTTCCAGATTTTCCGCCTTTCTGCGACGGTGTCGTGCTTCTCGTCGCTCCTTGCCCGATGCCTTTTTGTGTTGGATGTAGAGTTCCTGTCGTTTCGTTTTGTTTGCTGCTTTCAGCGCCTGGACAGGCGGCTTTGTGAACCCCATGGTTTTTTTTTTTTTGCCTTTTTTTCGTTTCTTTCTTTCCCTTTTTCTTTCTCTTTTTTTTTTCCGTCCAGTAAAGTACCAGTCCGGATAGAAATGCAATGAGACGACGCAGCTGGGAAATTTTTAGGTAGACAGGCCCAGGTGCTAAAACCCGGCGGCAGAAATTCCAAAATTTTTGGCGGTGAGCCACAAACTCGACTGCTGATTGGTGGAGCGTAAACATTCTTCTCCACCGCGCCACGCAACTGGGCAATGGGACTTTTTTTCTTTTCGGCCCATGCATTTTACAGCAGCGCCGCACGATGTCTCCTCGGCCTTTGATTTTTAATTTTTTTTAATATATACATTTTTCGTCCATTTGTTCCCAAGGCGCAGCGAGGCAAAACTCTCACACAATGGGGTCCAACGGTGTCAAGAAGCGAAAATTGGCTCACCCCTCGTCCGACGGCGACCCCAAACAAACACCCTCATCGAAACGAGCGCAAAAAGACTTCTTCAGACAAGCCTCCAACTGGAACCTAGAGCAAGACTACGAAAACCGACCGCGAAAAGGGAAAAAGGCCGACAAGGAAAGCAACCGGCTCCCCCTCAAGATGGCCGACGGCCGGCTCGAGCTCCTCAACGGCCTCGACCCCGACGACGATGCAGCCTCCATCGAGAGCGACACGGAATGGCTCGAGGGACGAGACGCCGACGCCGACTCAGGGCCCGAGTCTGAACATGACGGTGAAGAAGAAGCCAAAGAGCCGCAAATCCCCGAGTCGCAACAAATAGTAGAAGCACAGGAGGAGCTCGCCAAAACCGCCACATCACTCAACGAAAACCCCGAAGAAAACATCAGCGGCCTCAAGACGCTCGCCAAGATTGCCCAGTCCCGCATCCCAACCATCCGCATGCTCGCGCTCGCGACCCAGATGGCCGTCTACAAGGACATCATCCCGGGGTACAGAATTCGCCCGCAAACCGAGGATGCGGCCAAGGAGAAAATCTCCAAGGAAGTCCGCACCCTGAGGCAGTTTGAGCAATCCCTCGTGGCAGGCTACCAAGCCTACATCAGAGACCTCGCCCAGTGCGCGCGATCGCAAACCGCGCCCATCCGCGGAGGGCAAAGCCTCTCCAACGTAGCCGTCGGCTGCGCATGCACCCTCCTCACCTCCGTCCCGCACTTCAACTTCCGCAGCGACCTCCTCCGCATCCTCGTCGGCAAGCTCAGCCGCAAGACGCTCGACAGGGACGGCGCCAAGGCCCTCGAGGCCCTCGAGACGCTCTTCCGCGACGACGAAGGCGGCCAGCCCACCCTGGAAGCCGTCTCCCTCATCACCAAGATGATGAAGGCCAAGGACTTTGCCGTCGACGAAAACGTCCTCAACCTCTTCCTCACCCTCCGTCTCCTGTCCGAATTCTCCGGCAAAGCCTCCCAGGATGCCGTCGAGCAGCACACACCCACAACCAAGCAGAAGACCAAGCGCGTCTTCCGCACCAAAAAGGAGCGCAAGGCCATCAAGGAGCAAAAGAGCCTCCAGAAAGACATGGACCTGGCCGACGCCCTCGTCAGCCACGAGGAGCGCGAGCGCATGCAGTCCGAGACCTTGAAGCTCGTCTTCGCCACCTACTTCCGCATTCTCAAGCAGCGCTCGCCGTGCCTCATGGGTGCCGTCCTCGAGGGCCTGGCCAAATACGCACACCTCATCAACCAAGATTTCTTCGGTGACCTTCTCGAGGCCCTCAAGGACCTCATACGCCATGGCGACGAGGATGCAGAGAACGGCCCCGCAGAGGAGCAGCACGAGACGACCGAGGAAGTCGGCGACGAAGAGTCGATACGGAACCTGACGAGAGAGGCCCTGCTGTGCACCGTCACCGCATACGCCTTGCTAGCGGGTCAAGATGCGCACAGGTCCCGGAACGATCTGCATCTTGATCTATCCTATTTCACGACGCACCTCTTTCGCTCCCTCCTGTCCCTCTCCGTCCAACCTGAGCTCGAAAATACCCGTCTCATCACTCGGTCATCATCATCATCATCATCAGTCACATCCAAGATCAATGTACAAACTACTACAGTCCTGTTGCTTCGCTCCCTGACTGGCATTCTGCTACCGCATTACAATATCCGCCAGGTAGCCCCGTTACGTCTCGCTGCTTTCACAAAACAACTCATGACTGCATCGTTACAACTTCCCGAAAAGTCGTCTCAGGCTGTTCTCGCTCTTCTCAACGACGTTGCTCATGCCCATGGCAGGAAAATAAACAGCCTTTGGAATACTGAGGAGCGCAAAGGAAACGGGCGCTTTAACCCTCTGAGTGAATCTGTCGAGGGCAGTAATCCGTTTGCGACCACAGTCTGGGAGGGCGAGCTATTGAGGAAGCACTTCTCGCCCAAGGTCAGAGAAGGCATCAAGCTGTTGGAAAAGGGCATGGCAGGATAGATTCAAATAGACCATGCAATGAGGGGGCAGGTGATCCTTTCTTTCCACCTCAAAAGTGGAAATGTCGAATGCATTCAAACTTTGCAGGAGCATTTCTTGCTGCTCAAAGGCACTTCGGAATATTCAAAGACCCGTCATAAATGGGTATATTATGTCTGCCTGTTTGAAAGAAGCTGTCTGGCATTGGACTCGCAGCCTAGTACTACCTTCTGTTTCCCCATCCCAGACACAAGCGAAGATCTGCTTTATACATCATTGACGTAATGTCTTTGCGCCAGCAATTACACCTAGTAGATTGGACATGTCCCTCTTTGAACACCCCAATAACCTTGAAACCCAGCACATAGTCAGTCACTCCGTCTGGGGAGGGTTGCACGCCGCCCACTTCGAGGTAGAGAGCCCCTGCATCGGCTTGGCTGGCCTTGTGGCCATATTTGGCTGGCCTTGTCGGCAGTGATCCCTTTCTGTCCGAACAGGCATCCAGACTGTGTAGGTCACAGGCACTGTTGGCACAACATGCTCCATTGGCGGCCAGAAGCCACGTGAACCATCGTCATTGGGCATGTTGAACTGACCGGTGAAGGGCAAATTTTCTTCAGCTTTTTAAAGTTAGTGTTGAGCTTCAGGCAAAGTATACTCTCTCTCTCACGTCCATGGGTAAACTTACCAGCTTGTTTTTCAAATGGAGCAAATGCTTTTGCCTTGGGGCTTAAGGGCGTGTTTTTCCGGGGAGAAGCTGTTGAGTCTCCTGAAATAGAGTCATGCTGATCGGGTTGAATCAAGGTTGCCATTGTCTCTGGCTCATCATCTTCTTTGGTATCTTTACTCCTCTTGACGCACGAAGCCTGGACATCTTCCAGCTCTGGTGGTAGATCAGTATGTTCCGCCAGCAAGGCGAGAAAGGTATCAAGGATGGATTCAGAAGCATCTTCTGTGACTTCTGTTGCTTCTTTAAAGGAGAATGAATCCAACAACTCCGCAAGTGTCTCGGCATTTGCTTCATCATTGTTGACACGACTTTGGTGGCCCGTGGGCGCTTCCGAACGCATAGACTGTGGTGTACATAGGTCAGCAGTACCGATTGATGCTGAGCTATCAAAAGATGTACCCGGTATTCGGGGATCAATGTTGGGCATATCATCAGCTTTTGATTCAGAAGAAGCCGCCAGCACCTGGTCCGCTCGGCGTAAGAAATCTATGGCGCTTGTCATGACAGGAGTATTGGCGCTAACGCTGCCAATTCGCCATCCTCTTTTCAGTACATCGCCGTTGTAGTGTCTTTTAGAGGGCGGGACGATTTCCTTGACTTCTACAAATCGCACAGCATCTGCGCAATTGTTCCGTCAGTGTCCCTACAGGATAAAATGCTTTTAGTTGTGCTAACCTACCTGCACTCTGCCACTGCTGAGAAAACCGGTTTTTCTTCTTGGCTTGATCTTGATACTGCCCTGTCTTAAAGCTCTGAGCAAGGGCTCTTGCATCAGCTAGTTTTTTGGTGTCATTAAAACCGGTGACGTTCATGATGGTTGGAAAGTGTCTAGTCGCATCACCAGACGTCGTGGTATACGTTATCAAACTTTGAGACAATATGTCCAGTCTGCCGTTAGACCTTTGCCTGTCGAGTTGGGCCAGAGAGAGGATAAGGGAGAGAAATTTTGGACACCTGGTAGAGTGAGTGCAGGGTTTTGTACTCATCACGCCTCCGCCTTTTGGGAGCAGCGGAAGGGGAACAGTTGCCAGCACCTGCCAGGTTTTGGCAAGCTGCCAGACAGTCCGTCGCGCTGACAAGCCGGACTTGCCACTTTCTCTTGCGAATTTTCTCCGCATTACAGTAGTAGCAATAAAGGAAACTTGGGCTCTGGACACTGACCGTGGGTCATTTCAGCATCCACGCTGGTTCATAATCGTCTCTGTTCTACTAGACTTGTACTAGACTTGATGCAGGACCGCATCGTGGTTAAGATAATCATCAGACCAGCTAGCGAGACTTGACAGCTGCAGTAATCGACTCCAATAATCAGCCAATCTAAGCCATCAGTCTTTGGCCGTCTTGACTCTTTTGGGTCCAACTGCAGTCTCGACCGCAGCTATGTGAGTTGGCTTGTACCGAAAGCTCCTCGAGTTGTCCAGCCAAGCTACATCCAGGGAACAAACATGCTTGTTGACGAATGTCCAGAGTGCCTCGGCGCCTGGAGCACCCTTCTTGACGGCTAGAGAGGACACTCTTGCGATTCCCAAGCAATCAGCCAGTCTGTCGGAGCAGGATTTTGACAGTCCTATCAACTTAATGTCCTCCGATGAGGCGCACATGCTTGAAGCAGCACCCACCAGCCTAGGGAAGTGGCAATTAAAGGCGGCCGACTGGCTTCCCCGAGCAACAAAAATCATACTGTACAGCTGCTCAGGGCTTTCCCTGGTATGGTTGATCTCCTTATCGCTAGACATCGATTTCAGACCTGTAGTGATGGCGTTGAATCCGACTACAACATGGTCGACAAGCTCGGGTCTGGCGGGCTTGGGCACGTCGGCTCCTGGTTTCGCCGCAGCCACCAAGGCCTTTCTTTTCGCTTCACGTTTCCCCTTTGAGGCTTTCAGGTACGTTCTTCTGTGTTGTCCAATGGGACTTAGGAGACTGGCCGTGTTTGTTAGATGATTGATATGTGCAAGTTCAAAAAGCACAAACGTACGTGCACAGCAGCTCCAGGATGGTATCTTGATCTTCCAGCGAGATTTCCGGCCTGACTCTGGGTTAGCACTACAGAGAAGCGTGGAGAGAGGGAAAATCTTCTGCTTGGTTTAATGTCTCACCAATGGACCGTCGAGAATGGGGTGTCCAAGTGATGAACCAGTCGCTTGCGTCCGCCAGCTCCTTGGACCGAGGTCGTCATATTCGCTTCAGGTTGTCAACTTGCATGCAACGTCCAGATGAGGCCGAATGACAGAAAATGACGGCTCGGGGCTACGAGCTAACACAAGAGTTGAATTGAAAGGTAAAACATCAAAGAGTGGGACCCGTCTTCCAAATCGCAGTGGGGCAGATCTGTTCTTCAGATCTGTTCAAGACGGAGCACAACGGAGCACACATGCAAGCGCGGGAGACAACATGGACGCTCAAGTCTTCATGGAGCTTGACATCTGCATGCGCAGTCACACATTTCAATCTGGAACACAGTCGTAAACGTGATCCGGCAGCTACAGGGTAGGGGACATTGCCACGTCGATGGCCAGGGCTGTGCTAGCGGCCTTCCTCACTCACCCATGTACTCAATCACACATTGTGGGCAGGAGAGGTACACTGTCACGCTTCCCATATTCCGGCGTCTGCTAGGACTCAGGACTCTCTAGGAGCTTAGCTACCCCTCGTCCCTCAGTTGGCTCGTCACGGTTCCACACGGCATCGCGTCCCGTCAGCCAATCCACTGCCGCCAATCGTCTGTCTACCTCACCACTCAAACTTGACATTGATGCACTGCTAGCTTAACTTTTTCTCTCCATCCTCTCATCACGTCGTCGTCGGCTGCTGTCTATCTTACATTCCCGTCGTCTTCTCTTATAGCATTTAAAGGAGCTCTTCCTGGCTCTCCAACAGCCTGTGCATCCGGCAGAACTCCCGCCCTTGCCTCCCCTGTCACACATGTTGATTTTTTACAGCTGCCGCCCAGCCGGCTCTCACGACGCTGTGACGTCTTTGCCGTGCTATCATTGCCTGTCATCCCACCTTGGACAGCCAGATGGACCGGCCCTCGACGCCAACCGACGCAGCGGCAACGAAGCGTTTGCCAGCAGAAGACAAGGATTCTGTGCCCTCGCCTGATCCACCATCTACTCGGCCAAATCCCTTTGATGACAGCGACCTGTTGGCTCGCAAACGACGACGCACCTCTGGTTCGGCTTCGCCCCCACCATCCGTTTCCACACATGATAAGACGTCTTTAATAAGCAACGACGACGAGGCCGGCAACACTGGCGCAGACGACGCCGCCCTGGACCAGCAACATCAGGATAAGGCTGTGACAGACGCTGCTGGAGCAGAGTCCTTGCACACGCCTCGGACGCCCGTCTACGGTGCTCCGAACAACGCAACACCTCTGTCGTCTAGCAAGGTGACTCTGAATTTGAGAAGTTCTAATGGTGTCGCACTTGATGCCTCGGAGCCATCCTCACCGACATCCACACGACTGTTTCCCGCCACCGCCACCGCCGGTGCCGGTCATGCTGGAGGGGACATGGTTTACACTAAGAATGCACAGAAATCTCAAATGAATGTTGAGACATCGTCAAAACCGACGTCGGACTCAACCAGTCCGCCTGTCCAAGTCGTTTCCCCTGCCGATGTGGACTCCAATGATAGCGACGACGATATGGCCTTTTCAAATGACGATAAAGCTACGGGCATCGTCTGCCACGATATGCCATTTTCCGACCCCATTTTACAGTTTCCATATTCGGAGCCTGACGACGATCCTTCTGCACCGCTGCATCGCTTGCTTGACTATTTATCAACACGTACGTCCATCTTCTTACTCGTCCACCTACTGTTGGTCATTTGTGATTATGGTTTGTTCGACTAACATGAACAAAGATTCACCTATCGACAGCAAGATCATCAGCCAAGTACAAGCCTGGATTGAAGACCACCTGAAGTTTGCAGCGTCAACCGACCAATCTATTGTGCGAGATTCCCGCGAGGCTTACAAACCTTTTTGGCTATCCTTACCAACTGTTGTCTTCCAATTATTTACCAGAAGGTACGCAGGAACGGTGCTGTCAAGTTGGCCCGCCAAGCTCTTGTACGACAATGATTCAGGCAGAGGCTGTGTGACACAATCCTTGAACAATTTTTCCCCATGTACTGATTGACGCTGTAGCCCAGAACTATTCAAGACCCCCGAACTTCGCAACGGCATCATAGAATTTTACTCGACCTTCACCTGTCTCGCCGCGCGCATGGTTGCGCTGGATGTGTCGGCCATTAAAGACTTGCAATCCACCCTCGGGCCGGACAGCCGGCAATGTCCTGAGCTATTCTCCCCAAGATACCTGCAGCAGCTACATGACGTGCTTTCCCCCGACGCTTACCTGGCGAACGTCAGGCACGAGGCACAGTCTGCTTTGGCATGGTCACAACAACAGGAAATTGGATCGCATCTCGTTGTGAAGCTCCAAGCGAGCCAAGGAGGCGGCGTAAATGACCTGTCGCAATTCGCTTCTTTGCTCGCTTCACTTATCCCACAATTCCCCAGGCTGGTGGATGCACTGGCACCTGTGGCACAGATACTTGCGGCTTGTATGCGAGAAGCAGCATCCCGGACCAGCGACGACCGGAACGCCGGCCGTGTCAGGCAAACAAATGCTCAGCTTCAAACCGGATATTTTGTTTGGGAGTGTTTGTCCAACTGCTTGGATTTTATGATTGAAAAGAACGTTACTCAGTTGTCTGCTGAGACCGCAACAGCTCTTCTGTATGCCTCATCGGAGATTCTTAAATGTGCTTTACGAGGGAGTCATCAGCAAGCTGTGGACGAGCTGCAACAGCACATGCTTGACTTTCCCGGTCTGTCGGATACGCATACTATGGAAGCCATTGCCTGGAAGTGGAGCGTCAGGGTGTTGGAACGGCTGATTCGTTCTGGCCAGATGCAACTACGTGTGATGGCTATTACCAAGTTGTGCGGAGATCTCGTGTTCATCTGGGAAAGCGCCGCAAACGCTTCAGACGAAGACAATGCGCTATTTCTTCAGCACCTCGGCACGCACCTACTTCAAACACATCTGGTCGATTACATCTTTGGCCCAAATTGCCACCCCGAGATTATTGTCGAGAGCGCCAATATCCTCGGGTTCCTCGTTGTCACAAAGTTGTACAACCAGCAGCACACGGATCGCTTGTGGCAGGGCTTGACCATGAGCCAGGATTCACGCGTCGCGGAGGCCTTGGCCCGCATGATTTCGCGCATCACCCTTTTGCTCGATTATAATGGTCTTCTGGCCTGGTGTGAGAAGTTTCAGACCCTGACCCTGGCGGGCTTCTCCCTTGCAATGCGCACCTTGTTGGATAGTATTATGGACAATATGATAAAGCGCTGTCGATCTGGGGCGCAGACACCTTCCTTCCACCCATACAAGCTCTGCCTGAGGCTTCTGAGAGAGGCTTCAATGTGCACTACGGGAGGCCAAACGGCGGATCCTGAGCTCCAAATAGCGGCCATGCAGAAACTTAGGGAACTCCTATCTCTTGGCCCCAACCCCGAAGACCGGAGAACTCTGTTCGTGAGTTGTATTGATGATATTGCGCAAAAGTCGCGCACAAGTCTCGGAAGTTTGTGGTGCCTGTCCATGGCCATTAGAGGCACGGTGCCCAGGGATCTTCAAGTGTTGACTGAACAACATGACCTCGTCAGGCTCGTGGTTGAAGAACTAGCCCACGCGGCTAGTGCTGGCCGTCAAGCGGGAGCAATGGCCGTACTGTCGGGCGATTCCAATATGCCGAGGAGAGACATGATTACAAACATAATCCACTTTCAGCCGTCGGCTGTGAATGATGAACTCGGCACTAGACTTTTGGATATTTTGGTGGGACCTGAGTCACCATGCGCAGAAGACAGGGCGGCTGGCTGGCTTGTCATCCTTGACGTGATGAAACAGGCGTCGTTGAAGAACTCGTTTCTTCATACCTGTTTCTCAAGATATTTGCCTGACCTTCCCGCCTCATGTTTCTCGGATGGAATGCTGGAGTTTGTTCGCGAACGCGTTCTATCTCTCGCCGGAGACAATGGTGAATTCGCCCTGGATGACGCTGAGACTTTATCCAATAGTGGTCTGGAGCAGCTGTGGAGAATAGTTCTGGAAGCACACGATCCATCTCTGGTCGCGCGTGCCATCTCCACGCTCGCCATTGACTTGTATCTTGAAAGCAATACCATGAGACGTTGCTCTCTGCCACGCGCTCGCAAAGTTCATTCCTCACTCGTGTCTCGGTGCTTGAGTCAGATGAAATCGACAGCCACGCGGACCAAGGGCTCTGGCGACGGCATTGTCAGTGATGATGATGAGTCTTTGGTGATTGTAGCAACCGATAAAGAAGAGCAACGGCAAGAACTCATCTTCAAGCGGTCACTCCAATTGTTGAGAGTGTTCGTCGAAAAACACCAAGCTCATCCAAGGTTCTCTGTACCTGATTTGAGGCCTCTCATGGCCAGTGCTCCCGGAGAGATGAGGGGAAGCTCGGCGGAGCTCAAATACCAATGGTTCGATGGTTGCAACCAGAGCAGCATCAAGACTTTACCAATTGGCCGCGACAATACAGTTGCTTGTCTTTTGGCTCATATCAAGACGGCAACGGGCTTCGAGAATTATCAAATATACTACCATGGACAGCAGTGGTTTCCTTCCAAAGACCAGACCGTTCTCACACTATGTGAACTGCACATCCAGGATGATATCATATTGGTGAAGAGAGAAGAAAGCAGTTCAAGCACTGCATTGCATATCAGACCTGGATCGTCACAGCTGGAGACTGAGATCCTATCCCATTTCAAGGAGTTATGGGAATATTTGGGAACGGAAGAGAAGCTTGCAGAAGATGTACGTTCCCACCTTGGTTCTATCGTAAGCAGCGTTGAGATGGTGAGTTATGGCTAACATGGTCAGATATATGATTTTCTTGTCCAGCTTCCTGCTGATGGCGAACTCACAGCCAGATTTGAATCGGACAATGCATCACATCTGGACATCTTCCTCAAGGGACATCCGTACAAGACACTCTACGCAATCCACGCTATTAGTGACTACGTAGAAGCTGCGCAGTACCACAGACAGCAAGTCCGCCCGGACGCCGAGGGCGCCCCTGAGAGGCTGGAATCATTCCAGCAGGCACTTGAAAGATCACTACGATTGGTTGTTCATGCTATTGCTGATCCTGAAATTATGGATGGTGTTTCTTCAGCGTTGCAACTGCGAATCGTAGGGTTGTTGATACAAGTCTATGTCAAGCTGTTCAATAGTGAGCATAACAATACCTACTTGAGCTAGTGTTTTCGAGCTGCGCAATACTAATCAATGTGCCCAGTTGCGACGCAAAACATCCCGCAAATTGAGCTCAAAAGCAGCGTGCTGCCCTCGGCTACGCGACTTTACGAAATCCTGTGTCTAGCAAAGAGACATGACGATGAATCGAGCCTGATAGTAATCGATAGTACCTGTGCGGCGATACTTCGCGTGGGATCAGCAAGCCCCGATTTCTGGAACACAATAGTCTCGAAAACAAAAGTCGCGGAGTTGATTGCTAACCTTGTTCTGAAAGACGTCCCAAAAGTGGTCAAAAAAAATGTCGCAAAATTCGTTGAAGAGGCAACGAGCACTGATTCAAGCACCTCGCCCAGAATGCATGCCATTAATACTACCAATGGCAGCCAAAAGCCTCATCAAATGTTGGTTTCCTTATGCTCAACCATGATTCGGGTTCTGCCCGATTGTATGGAGCATCAATCAGACCCCGAGGAGTACTTCAAATTATTGCTATCTCTGTTGGAGCGAACCCATGCAAGACACCCATCCGCTGTCGATACCGAAACTCTTGCGGTAACGACTCTCGACCTCCTACTCAAACATACGTCCATAGAGGTGAGATGGGCAATCTCTCTCAGTTTGAAGATGGCAAACATTGACATCTGTACAGGCAATCGATCAACCGAATGTGATCGATCCAGTTGCTGCAGGGCTGACTTCAGTGTTGCACATGTGCTTGCAACTAGACGTGGGGCTGCCAACTTCTGCAGCCGTTGACGAGTGAGACATGACATTCAAGAGATCCCTCATTCTTACGTTTCATCCTGTGCTGACTTTTGACTAGTCATATTGCTGCGCGCCTTTTCTGGAGGCATGTTTTCCCACGAAATCGTCGGGGCGATAGGGACATTGTGCCTCGGGTAATTCATAGCATGCCTACAAGAATGAAGCTGCTCGAAATAATTTTCCTCTTCATCATGCATAAACGAACCGCATTCTTTCAGATGCTTGAGACAATGAATCAGCTTGTACCTTATTACAACGACGAGCCCGGTATGTACTTTGCGAGAGAGAGGAAAGGGAGGCGGGAGTGAATCCTTGTTCAGAGTGCCTGGACACGCTAACACGCCGGGGCAGAAGACCCGTACATGTACGAGCTCTCTTACTCCTTTGACCGGTCAAAGGCTGTGCGAGCACCTTGTGGCTACGTTGGACTGAGAAATCTCTCGAATACTTGCTACCTGAACTCTTTATTTACTCAACTGTTCATGAATATTCAGTTTCGCAGCTTCATTTTGTCAATAGATGTCGAGGACCAAGGCGACAGACAACAGCTGCTTTTTCGCACCCAGAAGCTGTTTGGTTACATGCAGGAAAGTTATCAGCGGTATGTTGATCCATCCGCGGTAATAACTCTCATCAGGACCTATGATGATACTCCCATCGATATACATAGTCAAATGGATGTGGATGAGTTTTACAATCTGCTTTTTGACCGATGGGAGGCGCAGTTGCTTGGAAATAACGAAAAGAAGAAGCTACGCTCCTTCTTTGGTGGCCAATTGGTGCAACAGGTCAAGTCCAAAGAATGCGAGCACATCTCTGAGCGCCTAGAGCCCTTCTCCGCCATCCAGTGTGATATCAAAGGTAAAAGCACACTTCAGGAGAGTCTACAGGCTTACGTTGATGGCGAGACAATGGAGGGTGGTACGTTTAACTGTTCTTGCTTTTGTGTGTTTGAAGACGAGGTCCGTCCACTAATGCAGGGACGACAGAGAATAAATACAAGTGTTCGACGTGTGATCGTCATGTCGATGCTGTCAAGAGGTATCGTCATGTGGCCAAATTTTTTTTTTTTTCATCTCAAGATTGCGTATCGCTGACACAACTTATAGAGCATGCTTGAAAGATGTGCCAGACAATCTCATCTGTCACCTGAAACGCTTCGACTTCAATCTGCGGACCATGCAAAGAAGTAAGATCAATGACTACTTCTCGTTTCCGTTGTCGCTGGACGTCTCGCCCTACACAGTGGAGTACCTGAACGCAAAGGACGATACCCCTCAAAGTGACATGTTTGAACTCGTCGGGATCCTCGTACACTCGGGAACCGCCGAATCTGGTCATTATTATTCCTACATTAGAGAGCGAAGGCCTTCGAAACTGCCAAGTTGGGTCGAATTTAATGATGATATGGTCACTCCATGGGATCCCTCCTTGATGGAGAGCTCTACCTTTGGAGGCACTGATCGTCAGCCGATTGACGACGCAGCGAATGGTAGTCTTTATGATAGGACATATAGCGCTTATATGCTTTTTTACCAGCGAGCATCGTCACTTTGCGCTGGATTACCGGCAAACGTGGTCGCAAGCTCCGAACATGGATTCTGTCCAGTGATCCCGCCTCTCATGAAGGAGCATATCTCGCATGAGAATAAAATTCTCCTGCGACGGCACTGCCTCTTCGACCCCGCCTATACGCTTTTTGTACAAAAATGTTTTGGACATGCAATTCACCTTGAAGAGAATCCTTCGACTTTTTCACAGCCAGTTGATGATGGGGAGGCCGATACGGACGCAGACGAGTATCCGCATCAACTGCAGAACTTGGCCATGGAGCTGGCACTCTCGCATTATGACCAGGTGGTCACGCGGACCAAGGACCTGCCATTCGTGGGCACCTTTTCCTCTCTCCTGCAGAACGCCATTGCCAAATGTTATGATTGTGCGTTTGCGTTTTACAACTATTTTGGCGTCCGCCAGTCCGTTTTCAGGGCCGTGGCTCAGCGCAATCCAGACTTGGATACGAGAAGATTCATCTGCAGGGCTCTACTTCAGGCGGTGGAGAAAGTTCGGACCGGTCTCCCTCGTCTCTATTATCATCCACGCCCGACCAGTACATCTCTCGACGCGGAAGACGCGGAGGGCTATGAATCCTGGGCAGAATCTGATATGCCCACGTCGGTGTTGCAAGGCACCATTGATATATTCAACTACCTGTGGCGGTTTTTCCATGTTCACATCCGAGCATGGGATGAGTACTTTGGAATGGTGTTGGGGTTCGCCAAGTTCGGGGACCTCGAGGTTGGCTACCTCCTGGGAGCAGACTACCTCTTGAAACTCTTGCGCATTATCAATGCCGATCCGATGATGGACCAGCCGGTTAATTACCAGCGAATGATGACCAATCTCATGCGGCGCTTCACTTCAAAGCCTGCCTCTTATGCCTTGATTATATCACTCATCGACTTCTTGATGTCCCAACTTGAGCCAGTGCTGAGCGCGGACGTCATTGTGGACGAAGCCGCGGACCGTTGTGGAATGCAACAACCGTTTGCGTGGACATCAGATGAGATTCAGGCGATCCATCATCACCCAGAACGGCATGTCAGCAGCTTCTTTGTCGAGAAGCTACTGGACCTGGACCAAGCGCCCAGGTCGACGCATTCCATCTTGAGTAGGATGGTGGAGAGTGGTGAGGAATTGGACATGAAGGTCTTTGCCACGCTGCGGAAGCAACTGCAAGGGGACACGTCAACGAAGCCCATGGACCCATCCATTCGTGCTGCTGCACAATACGTGGAACGCAGCGAGTCTACCGAGAGAGCCGAGTCGCTTATCCGACATGTGTGTATGCAGGCGCGAAGTCTGCAGCAGAGCGAGGGTCCTGCGTTCATGACCTTTATCCGATCAGTCTTGGCTTCTCGAGAGCCCGGACTCGCACGGGATGTCGGGTGGGAGAGGCGCAACTACGCAACGCAGTTGATCCCGGTCTGGGCACCCTATCTGCTCCTCTACACCGATGAGCAGACAAGAATCAGTGCCGAACTTGTCATCAGCGATGCATTGTTTCAGCCCACGATGCGCACGCCGCCTGATCAAACCGACGAAGACACCGCCCATGCACGTGATGAACGAATGGGACTGCCGGGGGTGATTCGACAAGTTGGGATCAAGTGCCTGCTATATCTACGGGAGGTCTATGTCCAGAGGGGAGTCCAGCTGGAACGCAACGCTGCGAGCAGCATTACGCGGGTGATTGGGAAATGCGCACAATATTACGGGCCGATTGATCTGGTCAATGACCCCGACACAGATAGCGCCCAGTTCGCGGCGTTACAAGCTGGTGAGTTGTATTTTCCAACAAGAAGCATCGCGAAGCAGGATTCGCAAACTGACCATTTTGTTCTCTTTCGAGTAAAAGAAATAAGAAGTCCCTTGCAACGACTGTTAGTAGACGAGGTGGATGACGATGGTTCTGGTGAGTGACATGTGACTTGCATGCAACCAGGGGAAGCAATTTGGGAAGCTTACCTATTGCACACAGACTGGGATGGATCCTGCGGCTCGTCGGAACTGATGGAGACCAATGCAGCTATTTCAATGCAGACTGGCCACCAAACAATTGATTGAAGTTTTATGGGAGGGGTGCCAGTCCTGAAGTAAATCATGAATCTAGACGCTGGAAGTGTTTAGAAAGGCTCAGTTGACTGCCATCGTCTTCCGACCCTCTTTTTTTTTCTTTTTTTCTTTTTTTCTTCTTCTTTCTGGCTTCTCTTTTTGACGATTTCGACAGTCGGCGACCTGATGATGGCTTCTCGCATTCAATACCGGCGGTTGCAGTTCATACAAAGGGGTCAGCTCGGTGGCAAGGGGAAGGATGCGGCAGAAACAAGGTTGGACGAGAAGAACCCGACGACGCATGGTCTTTCAGTCTTTGATGCATTCTAGGAGCGGGTGTCGAGGCGCAGGGGATGAACGCGTGCCGTTCGCATTCTTGATGGGCCGTTTGCCATCCGAATGTCTTTTTTTCTACCACGTTTTGCTCTATTTCTGAGGACAGACGACAGTCTAGGTAAACTTGGTGCGATGTAGCTGGACAGAATAGAGTTCTGGCTGAGATGAATAAGAGAATAAGAGGGAGGTATTTTTGTTTTGTTGCACAAAGGAGACCGAGGGCCTCTTTTCGAATGAGTATAGAGATAATGGAATGAAATATAAATAATAATAATGAAGAAGGAAAAAAAGGAAATGATGATGAAAGGGCGCATGATGGATCCCGTGGCCCATGCAATGGTAGGTATGATTGCACAATCGCCGCCTTGGTTCGAATAGCACCGTAACCGTCGCCCGCGGGAGTTTTCTACAAACGACTTGCCTGGTGGTGTTTCATGATGCAATACGATTTTGGGAAATACACATGTACATGTAATGCATTGAATGGTACGCACGTATGTACCTACCCAAGGAATGTGAATGCCCAGCACCAAGTGTCCCATATCTGGTCTCAATTTTGACAAGGACAGCTTATTTCCAAATCATCATCTGCATGCGGATATGGTTTTTCTTCTCTCTGCCGGCAATTGGATATAGCTTTGTTGGCTTGAGAACTACCTTTATTTTTTCTTCTCGTCTGTCTGCCTTTTCTTTCTTTTCTCCATTTTCTACTTGTTCTTTCTCTTCTTCCTTTTGACAAAAAAAAAAAAGAAAAAAAGATTGATATTATACATTTCTTCCTCACACCCCGGGGTATCATCAAAAACACATCAAGTCGCATAATGCAAAAAGACACCGCTCGACACGCACTCCTCACCATCCATACCGACTACTCGCCTCCTTGCGGTTACTCCTCCCCTTGGCAAAGCTGTCCTCGAGCGCCTCCTTTTGGTTCTGCACATTCTGCACCAGCTGCTTGAGGCTGTGCTTGCCGCCCTGCAGGGCGCGAACGGGGTTGTGAATCTGCTGGTTGCCCGAGGCGCGGACGTGCTCGTTGTGCTGGTACTCCCTGTCCATGTTGAAGTTGACCACCTTTTTGGCGGAAAAATTGCTGCCGTCGCGCCCGAAGAGCTCTCTTCGTGCCGCGGCCGAGAGGTTGAGGCCGTCGGCGACGTAGTCGAGGGAATCGGGCGTCTCTGTTGTTGTATTGTCGGGTAGAGGGGCGTGCTGTTCGCCGGCGGGTACTGCCGTCGGTTCAGCGCTCGACGCGTCTGCTTCGTAGGCTGTTCCGAAAAGAGGCTCGTACGCGTCCTTGGCTGATGGGATGGGTGGAGGAGTGACGGTGGGCTCCTCTGTGTACATGGAGAAGAGGGAGACTTTTTTTTCGGGGGCCGGTGCGGCGGGCGCTGCCGGGACAGAGGAGGCGAGTGACTGCGTGGGTTTCGATGCGCTTTGCTGTGTCGCTGCAGGGCGCGCGCCCTGCTTGTTCTTCTTCTTTTTGGCATTCAGAACCACGGATAGGGGCCGGAACAGGAGCGGCTTCCCCACAAGCTTCACCTCTTCTGCTGGCTTCTGGCCCTCTGGTATCGTCGGCACGGCTTCTCGTCGCTTGGGCGGCGGCAGGCTCAGCCGTCCTGAGGGGGAGTCTGATGTGGATGTGGATGTTGACGCTGCAAGCTGCTGCGACGCATCATCTCCGTTATCCTCGTCGCGGCTGAATCCCGGCGCCGCGCTGGTCTTTAGGTTGACGCCCGGTCTCGTGGTGCTGCCCGAAGATGGCCCGCTGGCCTGCTTGCCTGTGTTCTTGGGCGGGGGCAAGAACGAGTTGAAGCCGGAGAAGAGGCGGCCGCCGCCTGTGCGTGCGCGTTTAGCAGCGGGAGGCTCGCCGTTGTTGCTGCTTGTGGTGTCGCTGGCGGAGGGTGCTGCTTGTGTCGGCAAGCTGACGACGAGTTTGCCTGATTCGGAACGACGGACGACTTTTTGGAACGGGGTTTTCGAGGAGGTTTGCGAGGGTTTGGACGTGGTCGGCTTGGTGGGATGCCTGGCTTCTGAACCGGATCCTGAACCAGAGGCTGAGTCTGAGTCTGACTCGTAGTCGACGAGGCCCATCTTGGTGAGCGGAGGGCGTGTGAGAAGCACGGAGGAGTTCTCGCACGGAGTTCTCGCACGGAGTTCTCGCACGGAGTTCTCACACGGAGTTCTCACACGGAGTAGAGAGGTGACGAGGGGAGACACGGAGCCAAGAGGATGTAGTTGGAAGCACAATGGCCGACACGATCGGTGTCGGTTGAAATGGACGTACGGGAAAATGGATAGGAAGTGGGTCCCGAGCGTAGACGACGTCGTCAGACCCCACATCAGTTCGATGCTTACCTAACCCTGTCGTTGACTCGTTATCGAATAAAGGTTACCTTTTGACACTCTTGGAATAAAGGTTACACCTTTTGACTCTTGCTCGTGCGTCGTTTGGCATCCTTTTTGTTTTTGCTTTCAAGTGATCGCATCTTGAAACCTTTGCATGCAAACGGTAGCTGCCTTTATGTACCATTCCTGACCAGCACGCATTTTCGAGACATGCGGGCGGCAGCTTGTCGCCCTCTCTGAGTCACTTGCGTGGTCGCAATGTCCGTCATTCAGCTCCAAGAGTAAGTGCATGCAACCACGATACATCATCTCGAGCAGTTCGTCATTGACATGATCCCCCTCTTCTCCCTCTTCCGTTGCATCAGACTTGTATGCTACCAGCTGCGGACGAGCTATCTCGATGAAATCGCCGACGGGGTTGGCGAGCGTCTGCTTACCGTCAATGACAACTTTCTCAATTCCGCGTCGTTCAAAGCAGCCGGCTGGCGGCCCAATTCGTCTCATATCAAGCGAACACACTCCCCGCCGATACCCACTGCCATTGCATCCGAATACTTCCAGGCACCGCGGCAGGTCGGCCTGACGCTCGAGGATGGAGAGGACGACGGCGGGATGCTCACGGGCGGAGGGGCTGACACCATTGGTCCCGGGATGGCAACTAAGAGGCGCAGGCGCCTGGAGCAAATGGAGGAAGACGACAGCAGCGATCTGACAGACGAGAGTGACGAGGACCACGAACCACGAGCCGCGCAGCAGATCAAGTTCTCCAAAATGCCTGTGAGGCAGCGGGCGGGGTCGTCCCCGTCGCAGGTGTCGCCGGTCAAACCGCAGTCGCCGCGGCCGCCCCGGCGTGGCTCGCATCCGGCCTTGGAGACGGTGCGCGAGCGACCACGTGGGGACACGGTCACCAGCAGCGAGATATCGTCGGAGAACGAGTTTGATGTTCCGGCCGCTCACAGGCATCGCGAGGCTGCTCGGGCGGCGGCCCGCGCTGTGCAGCTGCAGGAGAAGATCAACGAGGAACCCCCGCAGCCCGGGGTCAGGAGGGTCTCGACGGATCTTTTGCCCGAAGAGGAGGAGGACGATGATTCAGACGAGGGCTCCGACATGTCCGCCGATTACGTGGGAAGCATGGATTCTGCGTCCATCCTAGACGGCGTGGAAAACCCGATACATTCTCCACCGACAGAGCCGGTCGTGGGGACACCGCCCCGGCTCTTTCACAGACGGCCCACGATGCGGAAATCCCAGGTGCCGGCCAAGAATAGCATCCTCGAGGCTCTTCCGCCACCTCGTCCCATGAGCATGATTCGGCCGATGAGCATGGTCCAGCCCATCAGCTTGCTTTCGGCGGCACTCAAGGCCAAGGAGCACAAGGCGTGTGTCCCGTTCCAAAAGTTTGCTCATCTCAGCGGCCAGGGTACCCAGGGCTCGATTGCCGTGCGCATCTACGCGCCGTTTTGCAAAACACCAAGCAAGCCGTTCGAGGTGCTCATCCGCCCACGGGTCCAGGATGTCCAGGGCGCGGAGCGCGCCGTGACCATCACGGACCTGATCGGTCTGAGTCTCTACAGGTACAATGAAGAGAAGAGGGAGCCCCAGATCCCGTCGCGCAAGCACAGCGTCAACTGGTGGACGCTGAGAATGGTGGAGGAAGGGGGCGAGGTGGACGATGATTTCCCGCCGTTTGAGCGGACGAAGCCCTTGTCCGCATTTACGACGGTCAACAATGCGAGCGCCAGGGGGGCCGGCAGAATGCGGTCCAACTCCACGGCATACGATGATTTTGCGCTCGTGCCGGCGTCGGATGATGAATACGAAGAGAACAGGAATCTCACGCCCCAGCAGAACGACGAGGACTATGAAAAGGCTTCCTCCGCTGCCGCGGCCGAAAAGAAACAAGACACAATGGCGCCGCTGTCGCTGGTACCGACGACGTCGACGACGGCGTCTCCGAAGCGGGCGGAGAGCAGAGACGACGACGCCACACCGAAAAATGCACCGGCCCCGGCACCGGCACCGCCCTGGGTGGCCAGCAACGGGCCGCGACAGAATCCCATCCTCACGACGACGTACCGACCCAACATGTCGTTGGCCGACTCGCCGCAGATCCCAGTGACGGTGTCCAACACGGCGCGCGGACAGAAGAAGCTGCTGCGCGTGCACATCATGTCGTCGGACATGGCGCCGGGGCAAATGGTGACGGTGGACGTGACGACGGCGACGTACCTCGCCGAGGTGCTCGACATTGTCTGCCGCAAGAGGCAGCTCGACAAGGCCAACCACGTGCTCAAGCTACCGCGGTCGGGGGCCGTGGTCAAGATTGACCGGCCAGTGTCGTCGATTGGCAACGTGTCGGACCTGGAGCTCTACCGGCGGCGGTTCGCCACGGACGGGCCGCTGAGCATGACGGGCTCCCCGGGCAGCTCGTCGCCCAAGCCGCCGATGATGGGCCTCCCCAGCGGCGGCCAGGGGATGGCGGCGCTGCACCACCGGCGCGACAACAAAAAGGTCGGGGGCCAGCTGCCCGGGCAGCAGCACCCCCTCGCGCGGGAGGCGCTCCAGCAGGACGAGCTGGGCGGCAGCGCAAACTACAAGAAGTATACCGTGTGGCGGAAGCAGCCGATGCGGCTGGTGGGCATGAGCGAGCGCATACTGGTCATTGACGGCGAGTACATTCACATTGTGCCTGCGTCGGGGGGCAAGCCCGTGCATGACGGGTCGGGCAAGACGACGACGGTGTATTTCAGCAATGTGGTTGGGTGCAAGGTTCCGAGGAAGCACCCTACCAATGTCAAGGTATGTCCATGTCGGCTGCTCGGGGGTGGGTTCGTGAGGAGGAACGATGATGGGTGCGCATCTTACGGGTACTGACCATTTTGTCTCCAACCCGTGTGTCAAAATCAGCTCGTCATTTACCGAGCGATGGAGAGCAAACGCTACGATTTCGAGACGCGGGGGGCGGATGAGGCGGCGGAGATTGTGGCGATGCTGAAGAAGGGGATGTCGCCGGAGAGGGACCTGGGGTGATTGGTGATTGCTGTGTGTGTTTGTGACTGGCTCATGTGCGAGATGGCGAGACGGTTTATGGCCATTGTTGAGACGAATGGATTTTGGGTATGTAGGTATGTAGGTATGTATGACTGCCACGTCGGTTTTTGGGGGGGGGCTGAGCTGTTGATCTCTGATACCTGAACGTTCTGTCCGCTTCTGTCGGCTACGATCCCTTTCTGTTCTTTTTCTCCTCTCTCCTTGTCGTACTTGCCAGTCAAGGCGGGTGTTGGCAGGCAATCCCACCAAGGACATGCCGTCCTGCTCATCCAGCTTCCCGTTCCCTGCTTTCTCCCTTCCCACCCCCTAAAACAAGCTTGGGAATGACAATGGGGAAACAAAAAAGACGCACCATGACGCAAAATCCAGGCATATCTACGTAGGTACCGGACCTGCTGCCAACCCGGTTCCGTGTGCGTGAATGGGGCCAACATACATGTGTGACACGTACTAGGTGCATACACATGTCAAATGTCCATGGAGTTTGTCCATGCAAAGGCGGATGGGATGCCCGCACGCGTGGCTGACGGAGCTGACGCACAGCCCCGCTGATCGGGAAATAAACTGGGAAGTGGAGACTGTGCCTTGTTTTTTTTTTATTTTTATTTTTTTATTTTATTTATTTATTTATTTATTTATTTATTTATTTATTTATTTATTTATTTATTTATTTATTTATTTATTTATTTATTTATTTATTTATTTATTTATTTATTTATTTATTTATTTATTTATTTATTTATTTATTTATTTATTTATTTATTTATTTATTTATCTATTTATTTATTTATCTATTT
>AFQZ01000679.1:0-27767 GCA_000222935.2 Aciculosporium take MAFF-241224 | reverse complement strand
GCAGCTACGACGCCGAGGAAGAGGCCGCCGACGTAATCGCTATGAGGCGTTTCCTGATCGCCCCCCCCCCCCTCCCTGGCAGCCTTACAGCCAGACAGGAATTAGAGAGGGAGTGGGAAAAACGGTGGATCCGGCAGAGGCATAAGGCTCAGGTGAGAAGAGGACGGGCAAAAGCAACAGCAGCAGACGAGGAACCTAACTTCAAGAGCATAAAAAAGATAGCAAAGCTCCATAATAGCCTGCTCAAGCATAAATCTGCGGCCCTAGTTCAGCTTCGAACGGAAAAAATAGGGCTAAATGCCTTCCTCTATAACAGACAGGTGCCCGAGGTAACTTCACCAATATGCCAATACTAGGGAGGAGACGAGGATATCTACCACCTTATCCTGTCATGCCCAGAATATAACCATCTAAGACCGATTCCGGCGGTGCCCGTAATAAGAGATCCGCAGGAACTCAGGGCGGCGCTTAACAACAAGAAGCTAGCACCAAATATCATAAAGTAAGTGCTTTCGACTAGGCGACTTCAGCAGTACAGGTTAGCGGAGGAGCTTGGTAAGGCGTGGCAGATACACAATAACAAGGCTGAGAAAGGGACCAGAGGCAACGGAAACAACAGGATAGAGGAGGAAGAGCCGGACTAGGAGGGGAGGTGCTTATAGGGGGTTTTTACTAACATACTAACCTTTTATATAAAGCACAACCACACTTCTGTCATTGTCTGCAGTTCCGGGGAACTGGCAGATATCTTATACTAATGGTTAGAAACAATAAAGACTCTATATCAAAGGCTTAGCGGGAGCTATATGGAAGAATATGGGTTTTCTCCCCTATCTTAGGGTTTTTCCTATATTAAGAAGTTAGTTGATGAACTAGTTAGTGGCTCTAGCTACCTAGCGTACATGAATATATATATATATAAGGCAATACTAGTAACACTCTTAAAAAAAAAACGAACGAAAAAACAAAAACACCGCGGATATAATGCGGTATTACGCCTGAAACGGAAAAGAAGCACGGAATTAGATTCCTTATTATTAATTACCCCCCCTAGTAATAGCGTATTATATAAAGAAAGTAAGCAGTATAAGGGGTATAATAATTAATAAATTTTTATATAGATCTATAACTAATAAAAGATAAGGCACTACCTAGGAAGAAATATAATATTAAGAAAAGAATCCTAGAGTAGTAATAGTATAGGAAAAACTAAAGAATAAAATGAAATTACTAAAGGAATTAATAATAAAAGTTATTCTAAAGGTAGAAATAATAAAAGTATAGGCTTTTATTAAAACTATTATATAAATTACTATAAATATAAAAGGAAAGATAGCTTAAATAAGAACTAGTATAAGAGGCTTATAGGCTTTAATTATAAAAGCAGTTAATAGTAAGGTAAAAACCATAGTTAAGAAGGCAGTTAAGGAGGTAATAAAGGCTATTTCTAGGACTAAATTAGTAGTTAAGGGGACTTAGGTAATTATTATGGCTTATAGAGCTATAGGGCAGAATATAATAATTCCTTTAGCCTAAATAAAGGGTATAGCAATACAAAAAAAGATTTCTTGGATTTTGAAAAACACCGCAGATACAACGCGGTATTACGCCTAAAACGGAAAAGAAACACGGAATTAGATTCCTTATTATTAATTACCCCCCCTAGTAATAGCGTATTATATAAGGGAAGTAAGCGGTACAAGGGGCGTAATAATTAACGAATTTTTACATGGATTTGTAACTAATAAAGGACAGGGCGCTACCTAGGAAGAAATATAGCCTTAGGGAGAGAATCCTAGAGTAGTAGTAGTATGGGGAAAACTAAAGAATAAAATAAAATTACTAAAGGAATTAATAATAAAAGTTATTCCAGAGGTAGAAATAATAAAAGTGTAAGCTTTTATTAAAACTATTATATAAATTACTATAAATACAGAAGGGGAGATAGCCTAAATAAGAACTAGTATAGGAGGCCTACAGGCTTTAATTATAAAGGTAGTTAATAGTAAGGTAGAAACTATAGTTAAGAAGGCAGTTAAGAAGGCAATAAAGGCTATTCCTAGGACTGGATTAGTAGTTAGGGGGACTTAGGCGATTATTACAGCTTATGGAGTTATAAGGCAGAAGATAATAATTCCTCTAGCCTAAACAGAGGGTATAGTAATACTAGCCTGTTATTACTAGGAAGTAATAATA
Source organism: Aciculosporium take MAFF-241224 (assembly GCA_000222935.2). Lineage (NCBI taxonomy): Eukaryota > Fungi > Ascomycota > Sordariomycetes > Hypocreales > Clavicipitaceae > Aciculosporium > Aciculosporium take. The sequence continues at coordinate 25,571 of AFQZ01000679.1, read as the reverse complement.
AAAAGAAACACTATTAGTAAGGCAGTTAGGAACAGATTACTAGGGGAGATTATAAAGGTAGTAAACAGTGCTATTAATATAAAGGAGATAGTAGTAGCATGCTAACTACAGAGTAAAGACATAGTTATTATGTTTACTAAAGCAGGGAGGAAATAAAAGGAAAACACGGCCTAGGTGAGAGTTGCCTTTAGACCTAAGGCAGAAGTAAATAGGAAGATGTTTAGTGTAATTATTAAGGGATTCCTAATATAATTAATAAACTATATTATAATTAAGAATATAAAGAAAAATATTAAAAAGAAGAATAGTTTAAATACAGTAAAGATAATAGTACGAAAGCCAAAGGGATTAGTAACAAGGGCACTACTAGTGGTTAGTGTTAAGGGCACTAAGGCAGCGAACCGCCTATGCCATAGGGGAATAGTATACTAAGTAAAGATTTTTAATGCTAAGCTATATAATAAGATGTTCCACCTAAAGTAATATTATAACTATTATAAGATTAGGTATATTACTAGGTACTACAAGGAGGAAGCAAGATACAGCAGGTATGCTGCTAGAAAACACCCTAAGGGAGAGAGGACTTGCTTAATATTAATAGGCAAGGTATAGGAGAGATACCTAAATTATGCAGGGGCATACCTAGTATGGTCTCGGCTGTGCTTAGTAAGCAATAATAGATAGCAGCAGGCTAGGGAGGCTTATGCTACGAGGCCGCTATTCTTCCGCAGCCATCAGCCAGAGGTTGCAACAGCTGCTATAGGTAAGGGTTATTATAGAGAAGAGACCAGGGGACTAATAGAGAGGTAGCTAAGAGGAAGGAGTATATAACTAAGGGGCCCTTTTATAAAATAAATCTATAAGCTATAATTAGGATGACAGAGACTGGTAAAGGAAGGCATAATGCTAGCCTTTTTATAACTAATAAGAGAGCAAAACAATACCAGAGCTAGCCTAACTAGGGAGCTTTAAAGCATATAATAAAGTATATAATTAAGGTTATGTACTAGAATACACAGAAGAAAAGCAATCTAGTATATCTAGCGTTAGGGCATAACGTTGGCCCTAAGGTGATAGCCATCCAGGAACTAGGAGGTTATAATAGTATACTGCTAAATCTATCTTAGGGGCACTACATATTAGTAATATATAGCGGAAGAATAGTAATTTATATATATTAAAAGGTTAAGATAGGACTTTAAACTATAGGGAGAGGGGAGAATTAGTATAGTATTAAACTATATAGAGTAAAGGTATATAACATTTACTCCCTAGCTTATAAAAGGGAGTAGCAGATGCCTTTATAACACTTTGCTAATACCTAGGCAAAGGGCTAGAGTGTGTTTATAGGGGACTTTAACTAATACTACCCCTTATGGGATAGATTTAGCTAAACCTCTTAGGGGCATAATAAGATGTTAGAATTTATAATAAGGTAGCAACTTGGCCTAGCTATGCTGTTTAGGGAAGTAATAAGGAGAGAACATGGTAGTAGGGATAGCACTATTAACTATATATAGACCACTTATAACGTTAGTATTAAATTTATTAGGCTAGTAGAAATCGCTAGATCTGACCATATGCCTTAGCTTATTAGTATTAAAATAAGCAAGGAATTAAGCAACAGCCTAGGGTTAGTCTGGGGTTAAAGGATAGCAGATAAGAACCTTATTATAACAGAGGCTTTAAACAGGCTTAGAAAGGAGGGGTTAGAGCTCCTGCTAAGTAACTAATAGGAAATCAATAACTATATAAAATGGCTTACTTAGTAACTTATAGAAATAGCTAATATAGTAGCACCTAAATAACCTTAAGGGCGCAGTAAACTATAGCCTTAGTAAAATAAAAGGGTAAAGGATGTAATAGTAGAGGTAAGATGTGCTAATAGGCAGTGGTAGTATTAACAGACGTAGGAATTATAACAGGCCTTAAAAGAAGCTATAGGAAAACAGGATTATATAATTTTAGAGAAGAAGAGAAGTAGTTAGCAATAGGCAGTTAGTAAGTTATTTAGGTCTAAAGGGAGCCTCTAGACCCTAGAGCGCTAGGCCTGGCTATAGAGTGGACTTCCTCCTAAAATGCAATAGGTCCTACTACTAACTTAGCTAGGAGATGACAGCAGGGAGGAGACAGTAAAGGTTATATATAAGGGTAAGGTAAAGGCATTTGTAGAGAGGTTCTTTTCTTTATCCGTAGCTAGGGCTCTAGGTCTAGAGATAGAGGCAGAGATAAGATATTATAGTAATAATTAAGTAGCTCCTGTGTTTATAAAGGAGGAAATTAAAGAAGTTATAAAGAATACGGCAAGTTAGAAAGCCCTAAGGCCGGACAAGCTGCTAATAGGTTTTCTTAAGCTATATAAAGCAGCCCTAATATTATGTTTAATACGTTTAGCTAATGCATGCTATAGTTTAGAACACTATCCGGCTACCTTCTAGCAAGTGAAGGTAGTAGTTTTATGCAAACCTAGGAAGACCCCTAAGGAGTTAGGCAGACTAGGGGGATAGAGGCTGATATTACTATTAAATATAATAGGAAAAGTGATTAAGGGAGCTATTATAAGAAGGATTACTATTATAGCAAAGGAAGGCTATATACTACTAGATATGCAAATAGGTAATAGGGCTAGTAGATTAATAGAAATAGCACTAAGTATACTAAAAGAGGTTATAAGGATAGTGTAGTATTACTAGGGAATAGTATTATTACTATAGCTAGATATTACTAGGGCGTTTAATACTATTAGCTATAAATGATTAATCTGCACTATAAAGGAGTTAGGACTGCTAGGGTAAATGGCTAAATAGGCATAGGGCTTTATATTAAAAAGGAGAGCATAATTAGTATTTAATAGACGTATTACTAAGGAAATCCAAGTCACTGTAAGGGTTCTGTAAGGGTCACTAGCGTTTCCTATCCTCTTCCTGCTTTATATTATACTACTATATTAAAGACTAGCAGCAGCAGAATTAATGTTAACATTAGGGTTCTTAGATGATATAAATATTATAGTATATAGAAAAACAGTAGAGGAGACAAAAGTATAACTAGAAAGAGCCTAGAGAATATATAAGGAGTAGTTAAAGGAGTACAGGCTAAGGTTTAACCTAGGGAAGAACAAGCTAATATACTTTATAAGGAAAAGGCAGGCGATTATAATGACGATTTAACTTAAAAGAGCAATAATATAACCGATATAATTAGCGTGATTCCTAGGGGTTTGGATTCACCAGAAGCTTTATTAGTTAAACTATATAAAGAAGGTGAATACTAAATTGTTATAGCAGAAGTTAGCACTTACAGTACTGGCTATGTTTACGTAGGAATGCTAACTAGAGTATGCAAGATCCCTTTATACACAGGTAATAAGAAGCATAATAGCCTATAAAGCTGGGATATATTATACCTATAGCAAGCCAGAAGGGGTAGTATAGGGGGTAGTAAAGGCATTTATAAGGGAACAGAATGAATGCTTAAGGCGGGTTATAGGGGCATATAAGGCAATACTAGTAATACTCTTAAAGACAGAAGTAGTAGTACTGCTAGTAGATTTATACCTTAATTACATTAAATAACGATTTTACTAAAGACTTAAGGATAGTAGCATAGGCAAGAAGATACAGCAGGCCTGTAATTTAATAGTATTACAGCTATAACGCTAAGGAAGGGGCCGCTAATATAATTACTATAAGGCGTTTCTTAATGCCCCCCCCCCCCTCCCTAGCAGCCTTATAGCCAGATAGGAATTAGAAAGGGAGTGGGAAAAATAGTGGATATAGCAGAGGCGCAAGGCTTAGGTAAGAAGAGGACGGGTAAAAGCAATAATAGCAAATAAGGAACCTAACTTTAAGAGCATAAAAAAGATAGTAAGGCTTTATAATAGCCTGCTAAAGCATAAATCTGCAGCCTTAGTGCAGCTTTAAACGGAAAAAATAGGGCTGAATGCCTTCCTTTATAATAGACAGGTGCCTAAGGTAATATTACTAATATGTTAATGCTAGGGAGGAGACGAGGATATCTACTACCTTATCCTATTATGCCTAAAACATAACCATTTAAGGCTAATCCTAGCAGTACTAATAATAAGAGACCTATAGGAACTTAGAGCAGCGCTTAATAATAAGAAGCTGGCACTAAATATCGTAAAGTGGGTGCTCTTAACTAGGCAACTTTAGTAGTATAGGTTAGCAGAGGAGCTTTGCAAGGCGTGGCAGATTCGCAACATTAAGGCCAAGAATAGGACTAAAGGTAACGGAAATAACAGAATAAAGGAGGAAGAGCTAGATTAAGAGGGGAGGTGCTTATAAGGGGTTTTTACTAATATACTAACCTTTTATATAAAGCACGACTACACTTCTGTTATTGTCTGTAGTTCTGGGGGAACTAGTAGATATCTTATACTAATAGTTAAAAACAATAAAGACTCTATATTAGAGGCTTAGCGGGAGCTATATGGAAGAATATGGGTTTTCTCCCCTATCTTAGGGTTTTTCCTATATTAAGAAGTTAGTTGATGAACTAGTTAGTGGCTCTAGCTACCTAGCGTACATGAATAAAGGGTATAGCAATACCAGCCCGCTATTACTAGAAAGCAATAGTAAAGGGAAACACTATTAGTAAGATAGTTAGGAATAGATTACTAAGGGAGATTATAAAGGCAGTAAATAGTACTATTAGTATAAAGGAAGTAGTAGTAGCATACTAACTATAAAGTAGAGATATAGTTATTATATTTACTAAAGCAAAGAGGAAATAAAAGAAAAACACAGCTTAAGTAAGAGTTACCTTTAGACCTAAGGCAGAAGTAAACAGAAAGATATTTAGTATAATTATTAAGGGATTCCTAATATAATTAATAAACCATATTATAACTAAAAATATAAGGAAGAACATTAAAAAGAAGAATAGTTTAAACATAGTAAAGATAATAGTATAAAAGCTAAAGAGAATAGTAATAAAGGCACTACTAGTAGTTAATATTAAAGGCATTAAGGCAGCAAACCGCCTATGCTATAGGGGAATAATATACTAAGCAAAGATTTTTAATACTAAGCTATATAACAAGATAATCCACCTAAAGTAATATTATAACTACTATAAGATTAAGCATATTACTAAGCACTATAAGAAGGAAGTAAGATATAGCAGGTATACTACTAGAAAATACCCTAAGGGAGAGAGAACTTGCTTAATATTAATAGGTAAGGTATAGGAGAAATGCTTAAATTATATAAGGGCATATCTAGCATGGTCTTAGCTATACTTAGTAAGTAATAATAAATAGCAGCAGGCTAGAGAGGCTTATGCTATAAGGCTGCTATTCTTCTGCAGCTATTAATTAGAGGTTGTAACAGCTACTATAGGTAAGGGTTATTATAGAGAAGATATTAGAGGACTAACAGAGAGGCAGCTAGGAGAAAGGAGCATATAACTAAGGGGCCTTTTTATAAAATAAACCTATAAGCTATAATTAGAATAATAAAGACCGGCAGAGAAAGGCATAATACTAGCCTTTTTATAACTAACTAAAGGGCAAAACAATACTAAAGCCAGCCCAACTAGGGTGCTCTAAAGCATATAATAGATAATATAATTAAGGTTATATACTAAAATATATAAAAGAAAAGCAATCTAGTACATCTAGCGTTAGGGCATAGCATTAGCCCTAAGGTAATAGCTATTTAAGAACTAGGAGGTTATAATAGTATACTACTAAATCCATCTTAAGAGTATTATATATTAGTAATATATAGTAAAAGAATAGTAATTTATATATATTAAAAGGTTAAGATAGGACTTTAGACTATAAGGAGGGGGGAGAATTAATATAGTATTAAGCTATATAAAGTAAAGGTATATAATATTTATTTCCTGGCTTATAAAAGGGAGTGGCAAACGCCTTTATAATACTTTACTAATACTTAGGCAAAGGGCTAGAGTGTGTTTATAGGGGACTTTAACTAATACCACCCCTTATAGGACAGATTTAGCTAAACCTTTTAGGGGCATAATAAGATATTAGAATTTATAATAAGGTAGTAACTTGGCCTAGCTATGCCGTTTAGGGAAGTAATAAGAAGAGAACATAGTAGTAGGGATAGCACTATTAACTATGTATAGACTACTTATAATGTTAGTATTAAATTCATTAGGCCAGTAGAAATTGCCAGATTTAACTATATACCTTAGCTTATTAGTATTAGAATAAGCAAGGAATTAAACAATAGCTTAGGATTAGTCTGGGGTTAAAGGATAGCAAATAAGAACCTTATTATAGCAGAGGCTTTAAACAGGCTTAGAAAGGAGGGGTTAGAGCTTTTGCTATATAACTAGCAGGAAATTAATAACTATATATAATAGCTTACCTAATAACTTATAAAGATAGCTAATATAGCAGCACCTAAACAACCTTAAGGGTACAGTAAACTACAGCCTTAATAGAATAAAAGGGTAAAGGATATAATAATAAAAGTAAGATGTGCTAATAATTAGTAGTAGTAATAACAAACGTAGGAATTATGGCAGGCCTTAATAAAAGCTATAGAAAAACAGGATTATATAATCTTAAAGAAAAAGAAAAGCAGTTAGTAATAGGTAGTTAGTAAGTTATTTAGGTCTAAAGAGAGCCTCTAGACCCTAAAGCACTAGGCCTGGCTATAAAGTAGACTTCCTCCTAAGATATAACAGGTCCTACTACTAACTTAGCTAGGAGATAATAACAGGGAGGAGATAATAAAGGTTATATATAAGGGTAAGGCAAAGGTATTTGTAGAGAGGTTCTTTCCTTTATTTGTAGCTAGGGCTTTAAGTCTAGAAATAAAGGTAGAAATAAGATATTATAATAATAATTAAGTAGTTCTTATGTTTATAGAAAAGGAAATTAGAGAAGTTATAAAGAATATAGTAAGTTAAAAAGCCCTAGGGCTAGATAAGCTGCTAATAGGTTTCCTTAAGCTATGTAAAGCAGCCCTAATATTATGTTTAATATGCCTTATAAATATATACTATAGTTTAGGACACTATCTAGCCTCCTTCTAGTAAGCAAAGGTAATAGTTTTATATAAACCTAGGAAAACCCTTAAGGAGTTAGGCAGACTAGGGGGGTAAAGGCTAATATTACTATTAAAAATAATAAGAAAAGTAATTAAGAGAGCTATTATAAGGAGGATTACTACTATAGCAAAGAAAGGCTATATACTACTAAATATATAAATAAGTAACAGGGCTAGCAGGTTAATAAAGGTAGTACTAAGCATACTAAAAGAGGTTATAAGGATAGCATAGTATTACTAGGGGATAGCATTATTATTATAGCTAGATATTACTAGGGCGTTTAATACTATTAGCTATAAATAATTAGTCTGCACTATAAAGGAGTTAGAATTACTAGGGTAAATGGCCAGATAGGCACAGGGCTTTATATTAAAAAGAAGAGCATAATTAGCATTTAATAAACATATTACTAAGGAAATCTAAGTTACTATAGGGGTTCTATAAGGGTTACTAGCGTCTCCTATCCTTTTCCTACTCTATATTATACTACTATATTAAAGACTAGCTGTAGCAGAATTAATATTAACATTAGGGTTCTTAGATAATATAAACATTATAGTATATAGAAAAACAGCAGAAGAGACTAAAATATAACTAAAAAGAGCCTAGAGAATATATAAGGAGTAGTTAAAGGAGTATAGGCTAAGGTTTAACTTAAGAAAGAGCAAGCTAATATACTTTATAAGAAAGAGGCAGGTAATTATAACAATAATCTAACTTAGAAAAACAACAATATAACTAATACAATTAGCGTAATTCCTAGGGGTTTAGATTTACTAAAAGCTTTATTAGTTAACCTATATAAAGAAGGTAAATGCTAAATTATTATAGCAGAAGTTAGTACTTATAGCACTAGCTATATCTATATAAGGATACTAACTAGAGTATATAAGATCCCTTTATATATAGGTAATAAGAAGCATAATAGCCTATAGAGCTAGGATATACTACACCTATAGTAAGTTAAAAAGAGTAGTATAGGGAGTAGTAAAGGTATTTATAAGGGAATAAAATAAATGCTTAAGGCAGGTTATAAGAGCATATAAGGCAACACTAGTAATACTCTTAGAGATAAAAGCAGTAGTACTACTAGTAAATCTATATCTTAATTACATTAAGTAATGATTTTATTAAAGACTTAAGGATAGTAGCATAGGCAAGAAGATAAGACAGGCATATAATTTAATAGTATTATAGCTATAATGCTAAGGAAGAGGCTGCTAATATAATTACTATAAGGCGTTTCCTAATGCCCCCCCCCCCCTCCTTAGTAGTCTTACAGCTAAACAGGAATTAAAGAGAAAGTGGGAAAAACAGTAAATATAGTAAAGGCATATATCTTATACTAATAGTTAAAAATAATAAAGACTTTATATTAAAGGCTTAGCAGGAGCTATATAGAAGAATATAGGTTTTCTCCCCTATTTTAGGGTTTTTCCTATATTAAGAAGTTAGTTAATAAACTAGATAGTGGCTCTAGCTACCTAGCGTACATAAATAATAATAATACCTGCTATTATATAGTTTTATTAGTATTATGGTTATAAGGGTCTTTAATAAATAATGTGTGTTTAAAGGCATTATCTTATAGGAAATTTACGGTTAAGGCAGAAAAGAAAGGGGGATTAGGTGCTTATATAAAGAAATTCGTAAATATAAGGGTTTCTTATGCTTCTCTATCGCTTTATGCCTTTTCTTTTTTAAAGGCAATAAATGCTGTATTCTAGGCAGCTTTTTCGTGTTTATTCTTACTACTGTCCAGAGGTAATAACTCTTTATCTTTACCTTTAAATGCTTATAAGAATACGTGAAATTAGCATTTAGAAGGAGGGGATTTATGCTTTTAGTTACTCTACTAAGTGTCTTTTGTTTTCTTTTACTTAAAAACAGAATAGTTAGTTAATTAACATCCTTCTTTATAATAAATAAAGCATTTCTTAGATCTAGCTTTGTTTTAAGGTTAGAAAGCTTATAAATATCGTTAGTTAGTAAACAAGACTATATTAGTGCTTAGGGTAGTATTTTAAGGTTAATACTTGCTTTCTCTTACAATCCATTAGCTTATAAATAATTTTAAAACAGATTTTATTATATCTTTTATTATAAGGCAGTGGTAAATATCACTAACTATATCTTTATAAGTATTGGTTTAAATGTAGGTTATCTAGTTAAATTTAGAGCTATCTTAAACAGATATTTCTAGTTAGCACCTAAGGATTATATCTTTCTTAGAGAGGGGGTAAAGACTATTAAATAGGTCTAAGAGCTATTAAATCATTAATTCTAAACATTTAAGTTTAGTTTTTATTAGATTTTTAGCTATAATATAATAAAACTTTATCTCTTAAAATTATATTTAGTAGAATTTTTAATTCTTTTTAGTCTTAAAGTTTTTCTTTATTTACTTAGTTATTATATTAAATAAAACAAGTCTTTTACTAAATTTCTTAAGGTAATACTTATAGGCATTACCTATAAGTATTATTATTATTCATGTACACTAGGTAGCTAGAGCCACTATCTAGTTCATTAACTAACTTCTTAATATAGGAAAAACCCTAAAATAGGGGAGAAAACCTATATTCTTTTATATAGCTCCTGCTAAGCCTTTAATATAAAGTCTTTATTATTTTTAACTATTAGTATAAGATATCTGCTAGTTCCCCTGGAACTACAGATAATAACAGAAGTATAGTTATGCTTTATATAAAAGGTTAGTATATTAGTAAAAACCCCTTATAAGCACCTTCCCTCTTAATTTAGCTGTTCCTTTTTTATTTTATTATTTCTATTACCTTTAGTCCCTTTCTTAACCTTAATATTATATATTTACTATACTTTATAAAGCTCCTTAGCTAACCTATACTACTAAAGTTACCTAGTTAAGAGCACCTACTTTATAATATTTAGTACTAGCTTTTTATTATTAAGCACTGCCTTAAGCTCTTATAGGTCTCTTATTATAAGCACTACTAGAATCAGCCTTAGATAGTTATATTCTAAGCAGGAAAAAATAAAGTAATAAATATCCGTATCTCTTCCCTAATATTAATAAATTAGTAATATTACCTTAGGTACCTATTTATTATAAAGAAAGGCATTTAGCCCTATCTTCTTTATTTAAAGCTATACTAAGGCTATTATTATTATTGTACGCTAGGTAGCTAGAGCTACTATCTAGTCCATCAGCTAACTTCTTAATACAGGAAAAACCCTGAAACAGGGGAGAAAACCCATATTCTTCTATATAGCTCCCGCTAAGCCTCTACTATAAAGTCTTTATTATTTTCAACCATTAGTATATAGTATCTGCCAGTTCCCTGGGAACTACAGATAATAACAGAAGTGTGGTTGTGCTTTACATAAGAGGTTAGTATGTTAGTAGAAACCCCTTATAAGCACCTCCCCTTTTAATCCGGCTCCTCCTCCCCTCTTCTGTTGTTTCTGTCACCTCTAGTCCCTTTCCTAGCCTTGCTATTGCATATCTGCCATACCTTATAAAGCTCCTCTGCCAACCTGTACTGCTGGAGGCGCCTAGTTAAGAGCACCTACTTTGTAATAATTAGTACAAACTTCTTATTATTCAACGCTACCCTAAGTTCCCTTAGGTCTCTTATCACAGGCATCGCTAGAATCGGCCTTAAATGATTATATTCCGGGCATAATAAAATAAGGTAGTAGATATCCTCATCTCCTCCCTAATATTAACATATTAGCGATGTTACCTCGGGCACCTGTCTGCTATAAAGGAAGGCATTTAACCCTATTTTTTCCGTTTAAAGCTGCACTAAGGCCGCAGATTTATACTTAAGCAGGCTATTATAGAGCCATGCTATCTTCTTTATACTCTTAAAATTAGGTTCCTTGTCTGCTGCTGTTGCTTTTGCCTGTCCTCTTCTTACCTAAGCCTTATACCTCTGCCGTATCCACTGTTTTTCCCACTCTCTCTCTAATTCCTGCCTAGCTATAAGGCCGCCAGGGGAGGGGGGGGGGGGCATTAGGAAACGCCTTATAAAGGTTGCGTCAGCGGCCTCTTCCTCAACGTCATAGCTGTAATGCTATTGAATTACATGCTTATTATATCTTCTTGCCTATGCTACTGTCCTTAAGTCTTTAGTGGAATCGTTGCTTAATGTAATTAAGGTATAGATCCACTAGCAGCACTGCTGCTTCTATCTCTAAGAGTGTTACTAGCGTTGCCTTATACGCCCCTGTAACCCGCCTTAAGCATTTATTCTGTTCCTTTATAAATGCCTTTACTACCCCCTATGCTACCCCTTTTAACTTACTGCGGGTGTAGTATATCCCAGCTCCATATGCTATTATACTTCTTATTACCTGTATATAAAGGGATCTTGCATATTCTAGTTAGCATCCCTATGTAGATACAGCCAGCGCTATAAGGGCTAACTTCTGCCGTGCCAGCTTAGTATTCACCTTCTTTATATATGTTAACTAACAAAGCTTCCGGTAGATCCAAACCCCTAGGAATCGCGCTAATTGCGTTGGTTATATTATTATACTTCTAAGTCGGATCGTCGTTATAATTACCTGCCTCTTCCTTATAAAGTGCATTAACTTGCTCTTCCCTAGGTTAAACCTTAGCCCGTACTCCTTTAACCACTCCTTACATATTCTCCAGGCTCTTTCTAGTCGTACTTTAGTCTCCTCTGCTGTTTTTCTATATGCTATAATATTTGTATTATCTAAGAACCCTAACGTTAGTATTAATTCTACTGCTGCCAGCCTTTAATACAGTAGTGTAATATACAACAGGAAGAGGATAGGAGACGCCAGCGACCCTTACGGAACCCCTGCAGTAATTTGGATTTCCTTAGTAGTACGTCCGTTAAACGCTAATTATGCTCTTCTTTCTAACGTAAAACCCTTTATTTATCTAGCTATTTACCCCGGCAGTTTTAACTCCCTTATAGTGCATATTAATCATTTATAGCTAACAGTGTTAAACGCCCTGGTAATATCCAGCTGTAGTAATAATACTATCCCCTAATAGTGCCATGCTATTCTTACTACCTCTTTTAGCATACTTAGTGCTACCTCTGTTAACCTGCCAGCCCTGTTGCCTATTTGCATATTTAGTAGTATATAGCCTTCCTCTGCTATAGTAGTAATCCTCCTTATAATGGCTCCCTTAATTACTTTACCTATTGTGTTTAGTAATAATATCGGCCTCTACCCCCCTGGTCTGCCTAACTCCTTAGGGGTCTTCTCAGGTTTGCGTAGAACTACCACCTTTACATGCCAGAAGAAGGCCAGATGGTGTCCTAAGCTATAGCATGCATTTATAAGGCGTGTTAAACACGATATTAGGGCTGTGCTATATAGCTTAAGGAAACCTATTAGTAGCTCGTCCGGCCCTAGGGCTTTCTAGCTTACTGTATTCTTTATAACTTCTCTAATTTCCTCCTCTGTAAACACGGGAGCCACCTATTTATTATCATAGTATCTTATCCCCTCTTCTCCCTCTGGTCCTAAAGCCCTAGCTGCGGATAGAGGGAAGAACCTCTCTGTAAATGCCCTTGCCTTGCCCTTATATATAATCTCCACTATCTCCTCCCTACTGTTATTTCCTAGCCAAGTTAGTAGCGGAACTTGTTGCATCTCTAGGGGGAGTCTACTCCATAGCCGGGCCTAACGCTCCAAGGTCTAGAGGCTCCCTTTAGACCTAAATAGCTTGCTAACAGCTTATTACTAGCTGCTTCTCTTCTCCTTTAAAATAACATAGTCCTGTATTTTTATAGCTTCTGTTAAGGTTTACTATAATTCCTGCGTCCGTTGTTACTACCACTGCCTGCTAGCACGTCTTACCTCTGCTATTGCGTCCTTAACCCTTTTATTCCACTATAGCTATGGTTTACTATGCTCTTAAGGTCGTTTAGGTGCCACTATATTAGCTATCTCTGTAAGCTAGTAAGTAAGCTATTGTATATAGTCGTTAACTTTCTGCTAGTTACCTAGCGGGAGCTCTAACCCCTCCTTTCTAAGCCTGTTTAGCGCCTCTGCTATAATTAGGTTCTCGTCTGCTGTCCTCTAACCCCGGATCAACCCTAGGCTACCGCTAAATTCCTTGCTTATCCTAATATTAATAAGTTAAGGCATATAGTCGGATCCGGCGATTTCCACTAGCCCAGTGAACTCAATACTAATGTTATAAGTAGTCCACGTATAATTAATAGTGCTATTCCTGCTTCTATATTCTCTCCTTATTACTTCCCTAAACGGAGTAACTAGGCCGAGTTGCCACCTTATTATAAATTCCAACATCTTATCATGCCCCTAAGAGGTCCTGCTAAATCTGTCCTATAGGGAGTAATATTAGTTAAAGTCCCCTATAAATACACTTCAACCCTTTGCCTAGGTATTAGCAAAGTGTTATAAAGGCATCTGCCACCCCCTTTTATAAGCCGGGGAATATATATTATACACCTCTACTCTACATAGCTTAATACTACACTAATCCTCCCCCCTCCCTATAGTCTAAAGCCCTGCCTTAACCTTCTAGTGTATATAAATTACTATTCTTCCACTATATGTTACTAACGTATAGTACCCCCGAGATAGATTTGGCAGTATATTATTATAGCCTCCTGGTTCCTAAATAGCTATCACCTTAGGGCTAACGTTATGCCCTAACGCCAGATATACTAAATTGCTTTTCTTCCGTGTATTCCAGTACATAACCTTAATTATATACTCTATTATATGCTTTAGAGCACCCTGGTTGGGCTGGCTCTGGTATTGTTCTGCTCTCTTGTCAGTTATAGGAAGGCCAGCATCATGCCTTCCTCTGCCGGTCTCTGCCATCCTAATCATAGTTCGTATGTTTGTCTTATAAAAAGGCCCCTTAGTTATATGCTCCTTCCTTTTAGCTGCCTTTCTATTAATCCCCTGGTCTCTTCTCTATAATAACCCTTACTTATAGTAGCTGTCACAGCCTCTAACTGATAGTTGCGGAAGAACAGCGGCCTTATAGCATAAGCCTCCCGGGCCTATTACCACCTATTATTGCTTACTAAGTATAGCTAAGACTATGCTAGATATGCCCCTGCGTAATTTAGGCATCTCTCCCGTACCTTACCTATTAACGTTAGGCAAGTCCTCTCTCCCTTAGGGTGTTTTCTAGCAGCATACCTGCCGCATCTTGCTTCCTCCTTATAGTGCCTAGCAATATATCTAATCTTATAGTAATTATAATATTGCTTTAGGTGGACTATCTTATTATATAGCTTAGCGTCAAAAATCTCTGCTTAGTATACTATTCCCCCATGGCATAGGCGGTTTGCTGCCTTAGTGCCCTTAACGCTAACCACTAGTAGTGCCCTTATTGCTATTCCCTTTAGCTTCTGCACTATTATCTTTACCATGTTTAGACCATTCTCCTTTTTAATGTTTTTTCTTATATCCTCAATTGCAACGTGGTTCGTTAATTGTGTTAGGAATCCCTTAATAATTACACTAAACATCTTCCTGTTTACTTCCACTATAAGTCTAAAGGCAACTCTTACCCAGGCCATGTTTTCCTTTTATTTCCTCCCTACCTTAGTAAACGTAATAACTATGTCTCTACTCTATAGTCTGTGTGCTGCTATTACCTCCTCTACGCTAATAGCGCTGTTTACTGCCTTTATAATCTCTCCTAGCAATTTATTCCTAACTGCCTTACTAATGGTGTTTCCTTTTACTATTGCTTCCTGGTAATAGCGGGCTGGTATCGCCATACCCTCCGTTTAGGCTAAAGGTATCGTCATATTCTGCCCTATAACTCCACAAGCTACAACAGTTGCCTAAGTCCCCCTAACTATTAATCTAGTTCTAGGGACAGCCTCTATTGCCTCCTTAACCGCCTTCTTAACTGTGGTTTCTACTTTACTATTAACTACTTCTATAATTAATGCCTGTAGATCTCCTGTGCTAGTCTTTGCTTAGGCTATCTCCCCTTTTACATTTATAGCAACTTGCATAAAGGTCCTAATAAAAGCCTACACTTTTATTATTTCTGCCTTCGGGATAACTTTTATTATTAACTTCTTTAGTAATTTCATTTTATTCTTTAGTTTTTCCTATACTATTATTACTCTAGGATTCTCTCCTTAATATTATATTTCTTCCTAGGTAGTGCCTTGTCCTCTATTAGTTGCAGATCTACGTAAAAATTTATTAATTATTACACCCCTTATGCCGCTTACTCCCCTTACGTGATGTACTATTGCTAGGGGGGGTATTTAACGATGAGGAATCCGATTCCGTGCTTCTTTTTCGTTTTAGGCGTGATACCGCGTCGTTATATACTAAGGCTATAGATTTATACTTTAGTAAGCTATTATAAAGCCTTACTATTTTTTTTATACTCTTAAAGTTAGGTTCCTTATTTATTACTATTACTTTTACCTATTTTCTTCTTACTTAAGCCTTATACCTTTGCTATATTTACTATTTTTCCCACTTTCTCTTTAATTCCTATTTAGCTATAAGGCTATTAAAAAGGGGGGGGAGGGCATTAAGAAATACCTTATAATAATTATATTAGCAGCCTCTTCCTTAGTATTATAGCTATAATGCTATTAAATTATATACTTATTATATCTTCTTACCTATACTACTATTCTTAAGTCTTTAGTAGAATTATTACTTAATATAATTAAGGTATAAATCTACTAATAGTACTGCTACTTTTATCTTTAAGAGTATTACTAGTATTACCTTATATACCCCTATAACCTGCCTTAAGCATTTATTTTATTCCCTTATAAATACCTTTACTACTCCTTATACTACCTCTTTTAACTTAATATAGGTATAGTATAAATTAGAGGGACAACACCGCGGATACAACGCGGTATTATGCCTAAAACAAAAAAGAAGCATAGAATCAGATTCCTTATTATTAATTACCCCCCCTAGTAATAGCGTATTATATAAAGGAAGTAAGTAGTATAAGGGGTATAATAATTAATAAATTTTCGCATAAATCTGTAACTAATAAAGGATAAGGCATTACTTAGGAAGAAATGTAATATTAAGAAGAGAATCCTAGAGTAATAACAGTATAAGAAAAACTAAAGAATAAAATAAAATTACTAAAGGAATTAATAATAAAAGTTATCTTAAAGGTAGAAATAATAAAAGTATAGGCTTTTATTAAAACTTTTATATAAATTACTATAAATACAGAAGAGGAGATAGCCTAAGCAAGAACTAACACAGGAGGCCTATAGGCCTTAATTATAAAAGCAGTTAGCAGTAAAGTAGAAACCATAGTTAAGAAGGTAATTAAGAAGGTAATAAAGGCTATTTATAGGACTAAATTAGTAGTTAGGGGGACTTAAGTAAATATTATAGCTTACAGAGTTATAAGGCAGAATATAATAATACCTTTAGCCTAAATAAAGGGTATGGCAATACTAGCCTGCTATTACTAGGAAGCACTAGTAAAGAAAAGCACTATTAGCAAGGTAGTTAAAAACAGATTACTAGGAGAGATTATAAAGGCAGTAAACAGCACTATTAGCATAAAGGAGGTAGTAGTAGCACGCTAATTACAGAGTAGAGATATAGTTATTATGTTTATAAAAGCAGGGAGAAAATAGAAGGAAAATATAGCCTAGGTAGGAGTTATCTTTAAACTTAAGGCAGAAGTAAACAGGAAGATGTTTAGTGTAATTATTAAGGGATTCCTAATATAATTAATAAACCACATTATAATTAAGGATATAAGGAAGAACATTAAAAAGGAAAATGGATTAAATATAGTAAAAATAATAGTATAAAAGCTAAGAGGAATAGCAATAAGGGCACTATTAGTGGTTAGTGTTAAGGGCACTAAGGCAGCGAACCGACTATACTATAGGAGAATAGTATACTAAGTAGAGATTTTTAATGCTAAGCTATATAACAAGATGATCCACCTAAAGTAATATTATAACTACTATAAGATTAGATATATTACTAGATACTATAAGAAGGAAGCAAGATATAGCAGGTATGCTGCCAGAAAACACCCTAAGGGAGAGAGGACTTGCCTAACGTTAATAGGTAAGGTATAGGAGAAATGCCTAAATTATATAGGGGCATATCTAGTATAGTCTTAACTATGCTTAGTAAGTAATAAGAGATAATAGCAGGCCAGGGAGGCTTATGCTATAAGGCCGCTGTTCTTTTGTAATTATTAGTTAGAGGTTGCAACGGCTACTATAGGCAAGGGTTATTAGGGAGAAGAAACCAGGGGACTAACGGAAAGGCAGCTAAGAGGAAGGAGCATATAACTAAGGGGCCCTTCTACAAGACAAACCTACAAGCTAAGATCAGGACAATAGAGACTAGTAGAGAAAGGCATAATACTAGCCTTTTTATAACTAACTAGAGGGCCAAACAATACCAAAGCCAGCCCAACCAGGGTGCTCTAAAGCACATAATAGAGTACATAATTAAGGTTATATACTAGAATACATAGAAGAAAAGCAATCTAGTACATCTGGCATTAGGGTATAACATCAGCCCTAAGGTAATAGCTATCTAGGAACCAGGAGGCTATAATAATATACTACTAAATCCATCTTAAGGACACTATATATTAGCAATATATAGCAGAAGAATAGCGATTTATATATACTAAAAGGTTAAGACAGGACTTTAGACTATAGGGAGGGGGGAGGATTAGTATAGTATTAAGCTATGTAAAGTAGAGATATATAATATCTATTCCCTAGCTTATAAAAGGGAGTGGCAGATGCCTTTATAACACTTTGCCAATACCTAGGCAAAGGGCTAGAGTGTATTCATAAGGGACTTTAACTAACATTACCCCTTATAGGACAGATTCGGCCGAACATCTCTAGGGCATAATAAGATATTAGAATTCATAACAAGGTAGCAACTTAGCCTAGCTATGCCGTTTAGGGAAGTAATAAGAAGAGAACATAGTAGCAGGGACAGCACTATTAACTATACATAGACTACCCACAATATTAGTATTAAATTTATTAGGCTAGTGGAAATCGCCAGATCTGACCATATGCCCCAGCTTATTAGCATTAGGACAAATAAGGAATTAAGCAATAGCCTAGGGTTAGTCTAGGGTTAGAGGACAGCAGATAAGAACCTTATTATAGCAAAGGCTTTAAACAGGCTTAGAAAGAAGGGGTTAAAGCTTCCGCTATATAACTAGCAAGAAATTAATAACTATGCACAGTAGCTTACTTAATAGCTTATAGAGATAGCTAATACAGCAGTACCTAAGCAACCTTAAGGGCATAGCAAACCACAGCCTTAATAGAATAAAAGGGTAAGGGACGTAATAGTAAAGGCAAGATGTGCTAATAAGCAGTAGTAGTAATAACAGACATAGAAAGCATAGTAAGCCTTAATAGAAGCTATAAAAAAACAGGATTATATTATCTTAAAGGAGAAGAGAAGTAGCTAGTAATAGGCAGTTAGTAAGTTATTTAGGTCTAAAGGGAGTCTTTAGACCCTAGAGCATTAGGCCTGGCTATAGAGTAGACTTTCTCCTAAAAGGCAACAGGTCTAACCACTAACCTAGCTAGGAGATAATAGTAGGGAGGAGATAGTAAAGGTTATATATAAGGGTAAGGCAAGGGCATTTACAGAGAGGTTCTTCCCTTTATTTATAACTAGGGCTTTAGGTTTAAAGGTAGAGAAGGGGACAAGATACTATAATAATAATTAGGCAGTTCCTGTGTTTATAAAGGAGGAAATTAAAGAGGTTATAAAGAATATAGTAAGTTAAAAAGCCCTAGGACTAGACAAGCTGCTAACGGGTTTCCTTAAGCTATATAGAGCAGCCTTAATATTATGTTTAATACGCCTTGTAAATGCTTGCTGTGGTTTGGGATATTATCCGGCCTCCTTCTAATAAGTAAAGGTAGTAGTTTTATATAAACCTAAGAAGTCCCCTAAGGAGTTAGGCAGACCAGGGGGGTAGAGGCTAATATTACTATTAAATATAATAAGTAAAGTAATTAAGGGAGCTATTATAAGGAGGATTATTATTATAGCAGAGGAAGGCTATATACTACTAAATATGCAAATAGGCAACAGGGCTAGCAGATTAATAGAGGTAGCACTAAGCATACTAAAAGAGGTTATAAGGACAGCATAGCATTACTAGGGAATAGTATTATTACTACAGCTAGATATTACTAGGGCGTTTAACACTATTAGCTATAAATGATTAATCCGCACTATAAAGGAGTTAGGACTGCTAAGGTAAATAGCCAGATAGGCATAGGGCTTTATGTTAAAAAGGAGAGCATAATTAGTATTTAACAGACGTATTACTAAGGAAATCTAAGTCACTGCAGGGGTTCTGCAAGGGTTGCTAGCGTCTCCTATCCTCTTTCTGCTCTATATTACACTACTATATTAAAGACTAGCAGCAGCAGAATTAACATTAATATTAGGGTTCTTAGATAATATAAACATTATAGTATATAGAAAAATAGTAAAGGAGATAAAAGTATAACTAGAAAAAGCCTAGAGAATATATAAAGAGTAGTTAAAGGAGTATAGGCTAAGGTTTAACCTAGGGAAGAGTAAGCTAATGCACTTTATAAGGAGGAGACAGGCAATTATAATAATAATCTAACTTAAAAGAGCAATAATACAACTAACACAATCAGCGCAATTCCTAGGGGTTTAGATTTACCAGAAGCTTTGTTAGTTAACCTATATAGAGAAGGTGAATGCTAAATTATCACAGCAGAAGTTAGCACTCACAGCGCTGGCTGTGTCTACGTAGGGATACTGACTAGAGTGTGCAAGATCCCTTTATATATAGGTAATAAGAAGCATAATAGCCTATAAAGCTAGGATATACTATACCCATAGTAAGCTAGAAGGGGTAGCATAGGGGGTAGTAAAGGCATTTATAAGGGAATAGAACAAATGCTTAAGGCGGGTTATAAGGGCATATAAGGCAACACTAGTAACACTCTTAGAGACAAAAGCAGTAGTACTGCTAGTAGATCTGTACCTTAATTACATTAAATAATAATTCCACTAAAGACTTAAGGATAGTAGTATAGGCAAGAAGATACAGCAGGCCTGTAATTTAATAGTATTATAGCTATAACGCTAAGGAAGAGGCTGCTAACGTAATCACTATAAGGCGTTTCCTAATGCCCCCCCCCCCCCTCCCTAGTAGCCTTACAGCTAGATAGGAATTAAAGAGGGAGTGGGAAAAACAGTAGATCTAGCAAAGGCATAAGGCTTAAGTAAGAAGAGGACAGACAAAAGCAATAGTAATAGATAAGGAACCTAACTTTAAGAGCATAAAAAAGATAGTAAAGCTTTATAATAGCCTGCTTAAGCATAAATCTACAGCCCTAGTTTAGCTTTAAACAGAAAAAATAGGGCTAAATGCCTTCCTCTATAACAAACAGGTACCTAAGGTAACTTTACTAATATGTTAATACTAGGGAGGAGATAAGGATATCTACTACCTTATCCTGTTATGCCTAGAATATAACTATCTAAGACCGATTCCAGCAGTGCCTATAATAAGAAATCCACAGGAACTTAGAGCAGCGCTTAATAATAAAAAGCTAGCACTAAATATTATAAAATAGGTGCTTTTGACTGGGCGACTTTAGCAGTACAGGTTAGCAGAGGAGCTTAGTAAGGCATAGCAGATACATAATAACAAGGCTAAGAAAGGGACCAGAGGCAACGAAAACAACAGAATAAAGGAGGAAGAGCCAGACTAGGAGGGGAGGTGCTTATAGGGGGTTTTTACTAACATACTAACCTTTTATATAAAGCATAACCATACTTCTGTTATTATCTGCAGTTCCAGGGAACTGGCAGATATCTTATACTAATGGTTAGAAATAATAAAGACTCTATACCAGAGGCTTAGCAGGAGCTATATGGAAGAATATGGGTTTTCTCCCCATCTTAGGGTTTTTCCTATATTAAGAAGTTAGTTAATGGACTAGTTAGTGGCTCTAGCTACCTAGCGTATATGAATAATAATAATAATAATAGGTATAGTATATCCTGGCTTTATAGGCTATTATACTTCTTATTACCTATATATAAAGGGATCTTATACACTCTAGTTAGCATTCCTATATAAATATAGCTAGCACTATAAGTACTAACTTTTACTATAATAATTTAGTATTTACCTTCTTTATATAAATTAACTAATAAAGCTTCTAGTAAATCCAAACCCCTAGAAATCACGCTAATTATATCGGTTATATTATTGTTTTTCTAAGTTAGATTGTTATTATAATTACCTGCCTCTTCCTTATAAAGTATATTAGCTTGCTCTTTCTTAAGTTAAACCTTAGCTTATACTCCTTTAACTACTCCTTATATATTCTTTAGGCTCTTTTTAGTTATACTTTAGTTTCTTTTAATATTTTTTTATATACTATAATATTTATATTATTTAAAAACCCTAATATTAATATTAATTCTACTGCTACTAGTCTTTAATATGATAGTATAATATAAAGTAGGAAGAGAATAAAAGACACTAGTAACCCTTATAAAACCCCTATAGTAACTTAGATTTCCTTAGTAATACGCCTATTAAATGCTAGTTATACTCTTTTTTTTAATATAAAGCCCTATACCTATCTAGCTATTTACCTTAGTAGTTCTAACTCCTTTATAGTATAGATTAGCTATTTATAGCTAATAGTATTAAATGCCCTAGTAATATCTAGCTATAATAATAATGCTATTCCCTAGTAATACTATACTATCTTTATAACCTCTTTTAGCATACTTAGTATTACTTTTATTAACCTACTAGCCCTATTATTTATTTATATATTTAGTAGTATATAGCCTTTCTTTACTATAGTAATAATTCTCCTTATAATAGCTCCCTTAATCACTTTTCCTAGTATATTTAATAGTAATATTAGCCTTTACCCCCCTAGTCTGCCTAACTCCTTAGGGGTTTTCTTAGATTTATATAGAACTATTACCTTTACTTACTAAAAGGAGGCCGGATAGTGTCTTAAACTATAGTATGTATTTATAAGATATATTAAACATAATACTAGGGCTACTTTATATAGCTTAAGGAAACCTATTAGTAGCTTATCTAGCCCTAGGGCTTTCTAACTTACTATATTCTTTATAACTTCTTTAATTTCCTCCTTTATAAACATAGAAACTATCTAATTATTACTATAATATCTTATCTCTATCTTTATTTCTAAACCTAAAGCCCTAGCTATAAATAAAAGCAAAAACCTCTTTATAAATGCCTTTACCTTACCCTTATATATAACCTTTACTATCTCCTCCCTGCTATTATTCTCTAGCTAAGTTAGTAGTAGGACTTATTATATCTTAAGAGAAAGTCCACTCTATAGCTAGGCCTAGCGCTTTAAGGTTTAGAGGCTCCTTTTTAAACTAAATAACTTACTAACTACTTATTACTAATGTTGGAATCGCTTGTCTTGAGGATGGAAGGGATACACAATAATAACCGGGAATTGTGGGTCATACGCACGATGCGCATGCCCTAATTAGCTGGATCACTATGTTATATAACCTAGGGCAGTACTGTGGCTATAATACCACACTTCTGCATTGTCCCCCTCTTTTCCCTTTAAATAATTATAAGAATATAGAAATCAGACCTTTGTTACCCCCCCCTGTTATTACTATAGTAATCGCACCCTGTAAAACCAGCACTAATTAGTAGTTGTTATAACCACAGATTAGCCAGGAATTAATAGAAGAGATAAACTTCTAATATAACGCACTTATTCACTTAATTACGCAGAATCTGTTATTTGTACTACCTAAAAGCAACTTTTTCTATTATTATTAACTTTTGCTACTTATTTATAATTATTAAGAAAGTTTCTTTGTGGAATTTACCCCTTATTGTCGACTTACTACTAGTTTATAATTAAAGTATCTTCTTTACTATTTATTACAGAGAAAACACTGAAAATGGCTTTAACTTCTACTACTAGAGCTAATTAACCTATCTAAGACTCCCTTCTTATAAAACTCCAAAAGTATTCTAACTACTTTATAGAGAAATAGGCTAAAGCTAATAAACAAATTAACCCTAAAAAAGCTATAACTTCTAAACTCTATAACAAATTTGCCTACTATGTTAACTAGTATAAATCTAGTAACTAGTAAGGTACTAGGTTTCTGTTCACATACTAAGAAGACTTTAAAGAATAGAATGCTAATATTTTTAAGAAGATTACCCCTAAGGTCTAACAAGTACTTTAAGATATTCTTTAAGATTAAGGAATTAATACGTAAGAAGGATCGCGAAGACTAATTAACCATGTACTTGCTAATTTAGTCAGTATAGATAATTCTGTTTTCTTTTCTAATGGAAAGCTCTTAACAGGAAACAACACTAATAATACGTTAATATTAATAATAACCTCACCTCCCCCTAACCCTTTTAACCCTCCTACTAAAGAAATAATAATAGAAATAATAATCCCCTCTCCCCTAAAATAACAAACTATATTAAAGGAAATCACTAATATAGACTAAAAAGCCTTAAACTCTCTTACTAGAGTTTATAATAAGAAAAATAAGTATTTTAAAGCACTTTTTAACTTTATATATCCTAAAGTCCTAATCTTTAAGGATATCTATATAGTACAAGGAATTTCGCCTAAGTTATACCTGTTTGCACTGTTAATAATGCTTACAGGTAATGCCTATAAGTATTACCTTAAGAAATTTAGCAGAAGACTTATTTTATTTAACATAATAACTAAGCAGATAAAGGAAAACTTCAAGACTAAAGAAAATCAAAAATTCTACCAAACATAATTTTAAGAGATAAAGTTTTATTATATTATAGCTAAAAATCTGATAAAGACTAAACTTAAATGTTTGGAATTAATAATTTAATAGCTCTTAGACCTATTTAATAGTCTTTACCCCCCCTCTGAGAAAGATATAATCCTTAGGCGCTAACTGGAAATATCTGTTTAAGATAGCCCCGAATTTAACTAGATAACCTACGTCCGAACTAATACCTATAAAGGCGTAGTTAGTGATATTCGCTACTGCCTTATAATGAAAGATATAATAGAACCTGTTTTAAAATCATTTATAAGCCAATGGATTGCAAGAGAAAGCAAGTACTAACCTTAAAACACTACCCTAAGCACTAACATAGTCTTGTTTACTAACTAATAATATTCACAAGCTTCCTAACCCTAAAATAAAGCTGGATCTAAGAAATGCTTTATTTATTATAAAGAAAAATGTTAGTTAACTAACTATCCTGTCTTTAAATAAAAGAAAGCAAAAGAAACTTAGTGGAGCAACTAAAGGCATAAATCCCCTCCTTTTAAATGCTAATTTTATGCATTCTTGCAAGCATTTAAAGGTAAAGATAAAGAGTTATTACCCCTGGACAGCAGGGATAAGGATAAACATAAAAAGGCTGCCTGGAACGTAGTATTTATTACCTCTAAAGAAGAAAAGGTATAAAACGATAAAGAAGCACGAGAAACCCTTATGTTTATAACTTTCTTTACACAAGCACCTAATCCCCCTTTCTTTTCTGCCTTAACCGTGAATTTCCTATAAGATAATGCCTTTAAACACGCGTTATTTATTAAAGACCCTTATGACCGCAATACTAATAAAACCACACAAAAGCAGGTATTTCTTGTGGATTTACAATATACTATAGAAACGTTTCATAGTATCCTCCTAGATACTAGAGCAGCCGGAATTTCAACTGCTGGCTAAGGTTAAGTTAAAGCCTTAATGTGCCTTATGACAGACCTTACAATTAAGCCTTCTTCTAACCAGAGAACTATTAACTTTAGTGCCAGAAGTACAACCTTAAATAGCATTTTAAAGCTTCCTATAATCTTTAGTATGATTTCTTTTTATATTCTTAATAGTGCCATGCCTTTCCTATATTTTATTATAGATATGGATAGAATAGGTGTTAAGCTTAATAATCTTGAGAACCTCCTTATCTAAGGAGAAAAGAAAGTACCTATTATTAGAAAATAGGAATATCCTTAGTAGACAATTAGTTCCTAAGAACCTGCTGTCTTTATGCTCTTAAAAGCAGAAATTCGCTAACTTTATCGTCAATTTGGCCACCCTTCGATTAACTGACTGTATAACCTTCTTACTAAGGCCGGTAAAGATTTTAATAGAGCTAACATAGGAAGGATTACGTACGCCTGCTACTAATGTTATTATTATTATTCATGTACGCTAGGTAGCTAGAGCCACTAACTAGTTCATCAACTAACTTCTTAATATAGGAAAAACCCTAAGATAGGGGAGAAAACCCATATTCTTCCATATAGCTCCCGCTAAGCCTCTGATATAGAGTCTTTATTATTTCCAACCATTAGTATAAGATATCTGCCAGTTCCCCGGAACTGCAGACAATGACAGAAGTGTGGTTGTGCTTTATATAAAAGGTTAGTATGTTAGTAAAAACCCCCTATAAGCACCTCCCCTCCTAGTCCGGCTCTTCCTCCTCTATCCTATTG
>AFQZ01000680.1:0-27745 GCA_000222935.2 Aciculosporium take MAFF-241224 | reverse complement strand
AAGCTTCACGTCTCTGCCGTATCCATCGTTTTTCCCACTCCCTCTCTAATTCCTGTCTGGCCGTAAGGCTGCCAGGGAGGGGGGGGGGGCGCATCAGGAAACGCCACATAGAGGTTGCGTCGGCGGCCTCTTCCTCGGCGTCGTAGCTGCATTGCTATCGAATTACATGCTTGTTGTATCTTCTCGCCCATGCTACTGTCCTTAAGTCTTTGGTGGAATCGTCACTTAATGTAATTAAGGTACAGATCCACTAGCAGCACCGCTGCTTCTGTCTCCAAGAGTGTTACTAGCGTCGCCTTATACGCCCCTATAACCCGCCTTAAGCATTCATTCTGTTCCCTCACAAATGCCTTTGCTACCCCCTGTGCTACCCCATCTGACTTGCTACGGGTATAGTATATCCTAGCTCCATATGCTATTGTGCTTCTTATTACCTGTGTGTAGAGGGATCTTGTACACTCTAGTCGGCATCCCCATGTAGACGCAGCCAGCACTGTAAGTGCTAACTTCTGCCGTGATAGCTTAGCATTCACCTTCTCTATATGTGTTAACCAGCGAAGCTTCTAGTGGATCCAAACCCCTAGGAATCGCGCTGATTGCGTCGGTTGTATTGTTGTGCTTCTAAGTCGGATCGTCGTTGTAATTACCTGTCTCTTCCTTGTAAAGTGCATCAACTCGCTCTTCCCAGGGTTAAACCTTAGCCCGTACTCCTTTAACCACTCCTCACATATTCTCCAGGCTCTTTCTAGTCATACTTTGGTCTCCTCTGCCGTTTTTCCATATGCTATGATGTTCGTATCATCCAAGAACCCTAACGTTAGTGTTGATTCTGCCGCCGCCAGCCTTTGATATAGTGGTGTAATATACAACAGGAAGAGGATAGGAGACGCCGGCGACCCTTGCGGGACCCCTGCAGTGATTTGGATTTCCTCAGTAGTACATCCGTCAAACGCCAATTGCGCTCTTCTTCCTGACATAAAACCCTTTGTCCATCTGGCCATCCACCCCAGCAGTCCTAACTCCCTTATAGTGTGTATTAATCGTTCGTGGCTAACAGTGTTGAACGCCCCGGTGATATCTAGCTATAGTAATGATGCTATCCCCCGATAGTGCCACGCCGTCCTTACTACCTCTTTTAGCGTGCTTAGTGCTACCTCCGTTGACCTGCCAGCCCTATTGCCTATCTGCATGTCCGGCAGTATATGGCCTTCCTCTGCTGCAGTAGTAATCCTCCTTACAATGGCTCCCTTAATCACTTTGCCCATCATGTTTAGCAACGATATCAGCCTCCACCCCCCCGGTCTGCCTAACTCCTTAGGGGTCTTCCCAGGTTTGCGTAGAACTACCACCTTCGCACGCCGGAAGGAGGCCGGATGGTGTCCCAAGCTGCAGCATACGTTCGCAAGGCGTGTTAAACACAATATTAGGGCTGCGCCGCATAGCTTAAGGAAACCCGTTAGTAGCTCGTCCGGCCCTAGGGCTTTCCAGCTTGCCGTATTCTTCATAACTTCTCTAATTTCCTCCTCCGTGAACGCAGGAGCTACCTGTTCATCATCATAGTATCTTGTCCCCTCTTCTCTCTCTGGTCCTAGAGCCCTAGCTGCGGATGGAGGGAAGAACCTCTCTGCAAATGCCCTCGCCTTGCCCTCGTGTGTAACCTCCACTATCTCCTCCCTGCCGTCGTTTCCTAGCCAAGTTAGTGGCAGAACTTATTACATCTCCAGGGGGAGTCCACTCTGTAGCCGGGCCCAACGCTCTAAGGTCCAGAGGCTCCCTTTAGACCTAGATAGCTCGCTAACAGCCTGTCGCCAGCTGCTTCTCTTCTCCTCCAAGATAATACGGTCCTGTATTTTTATAGCTTCTGTTAAGGTCTGCCACGATTCCTACGTCCGTTGTTGCCGCTACCGCCTGCTAGCACGTCTTGCCTCTACTGTCACGTCCTTAACCCTTTTATTCCACTATAGCTGTGGTTTGCTACGTCCTTAAGGTCGTTTAGGTGCCACTATATTAGCTATCTCCGTGAGCTAGTGAGTGAGCTATTGCGTATAGTCGTCGACTTCCTGCCGGTTACCTAGCAGGAGCTCCAACCCCTCCTTTCCAAGCCTGTTCAGCGCCTCTGCTATAATTAGGTTCTCGTCCGCTGTCCTCTAACCCCGGATTAACCCTGGGCTATCGCTAAATTCCTTGCTTGTCCTAATGCTAATAAGTTGAGGCACATGGTCGGATCCGGCGATTTCCACTGGCCCAGTGAATTCGACACTAACGTCGTGAGTGGCCCACGCGTGATCGATAGTGCTGTCCCTGCTTCCATATTCTCTCCTTGTTACTTCCCCAAACGGCGTAACTAGGCCGATCTGCCACCTTATTATGAATTCCAACATCTTATCATGCCCCTAAGAGGTTCGGCCGAATCTGTCCCACAGGGGGTGATGTTGGTTGAAGTCCCCTACGAATACACTCCGGCCCTTCGCCTGGGTGTTGGCGAAGTGTTGTAAAGGCGTCTGCCACCCTCTTTCGTAAGTCGGGGAATATATGTTGTATACCTCTACTCCACATAGCTTAATACTGCACCAATCCTCCCCCCTCCCTGTAGTCCAAAGCCCTGCCTCGACCTTTCAGTGTATATAAATTGCCGTTCTTCCACTGTATATTACTAATGTATAATGCCCCCGAGATGGATTTGGCGGTATACTGTTATAGCCTCCTGGTTCCTGGATGGCTATCACCTCAGGGCTAACGTCATGCCCTAATGCCATATATACTAGATTGCTTTTCTTCTGTGTATTCCAGTATATGACCTTAATCATGTACTCTATTGTGTGTTTCGGAGCACCCTGGTTAGGCTGGCCCCGGTGTTATTCTGCTCTCTCGTTGGTTGTAGGAAGGCTAGCATCGTGCCTTCCTCTGCCGGTCTCTGTCGTCCTAATCGTAGTTTATATGTTCGTCTTGTAGAAAGGCCTCTTAGTTGTATACTCCTTCCTCTTGGCTGCCTTTCCATTAGTCCCCCGGTCTCTTCTCTATAATAACCCTTGCCCGCGGTAGCCGTCGCGGCCTCCGACCGATGGTCGCAGAAGAACAGCGGCCTCATGGCGTAAGCCTCCCGGGCCTGTTGCCACCTATTATTACTCACCAAACATAGCCGAGACCATGCTGGATGTGCCCCTGCGCAATTTGGGCATCTCTCCCGTACCTCGCCTGTTAACGTCGGACAAGTCCTCTCTCCCTTGGGGTGTTTTCCAGCAGCACACCTGCTGCATCTTGCTTCCTCCTTGCAGTGCCTAGCAATGTGTCCAATCTTATAGCAATTATAACATTGCTTTAGGTGGACCATCTCGTTATATAGCTCGGCGTCGAAGATCTCTGCTTAGTATATTATTCCCCCATGGCATAGGCGGTTCGCTGCCTCAGTGCCCTCAACGCTAACCACCAGTGGTGCCCTCGTCGCTATTCCCTTTGGCTTCCACACTGTTATCTTCGCCATGTTTAGACCATTCTCCTTTTCAATGTTTTTCCTTATATCTTTGATCGCAACATGGTTTGTCAATCGTGTTGGGAATCCCTTGATAATCACACTAAACATCTTCCTGTTTACTTCCGCTGTAGGTCTAAAGGCAACTCTCACCTAGGCCGTGTTTTCCTTCCATTTCCTCCCTGCCTCCATAAACGTAATAACTATGTCTCCACTCTACAGTCTGCGTGCTGCTACTGCCTCCTCCACGCTAATAGCGCTGTTTACTGCCTTTACAATCTCTCCTGGCAATCTATTCCTAACTGCCTTGCTAATAGTGTTTCCCTTTACTATTGCTTCCCAGTGATGGCGGGCCGGTATTGCTATACCCTCCGTTTAAGCCAGAGGTATTGTCGTATTCTGCCCCGTAACTCCGCGAGCCGTAACAGTCGCCTAAGTCCCCCTAACCGTCGATCTAGTCCTAGGGACGGCCTTTATCGCCTCCTTAACCGCCTTCTTAACTGTAGTTTCTACTTTGCTATTAACCGCTTTTATAATCAAGGCCTGTAGGTCTCCCATGCCAGTCTTTACTCAGGCTATCTCCCCTCCTATATCTATAGCAACTTATATAAAGGTCCTGATAGAAGCCCACACTTCTGTCATTTCTGCCTCTAGGACAACTTTTATTATTAATTCCTTTAGTAATTTCATTTTATTCTTTAGTTTATCCCATACTGCTATTACTCCAGGATTCTCTCCTTAGTATTACATTTCTTCCTAGGTGGCGCCTTGTCCTTCGTCGGTCGCGGATCCACGCGAAAATTTGTTGATTATCGCACCCCTTACGCCGCTTACTCCCCTTGCGCAATGCACTATCGCTAGGGGGGGTAATCAACAATAAGGAATCCGATTCCGTGCTTCTTTTTCGTTTTAGGCGTGATACCGCGTCGTGTCCGCGGTGCTGGTCGTTTTTTTAATTATGATATAGTTATTATATTTATAAAAGCAGGGAGGAAATAGAAGGAAAACACGGCCTAGGTGGGAGTTGCCTTTAGACCTAAGGCGGAAGTAAATAGGAAGATGTTTAGTGTGATTATTAAGGGATTCCTAATATAATTAACAAATTACATTATGATCGAGGATATAAGGAAGAATATTAAAAAGGAGAATGGATTAAATATAGCAAAGATAATAGTATAGAAGCTAAGAGGAACAGTAATAAGGGCACTATTAGTGGTTAGTGTTAAGGGCACTAAGGCAGTAAACCGACTATGCTATAGGGGAATAGTATACTAAGCAGAGATTTTTAATGCTAAGCTATATAATAAGATAATCCACCTAAAGCAATATTATAACTACTATAAGATTAAATATATTACTAGATACTACAAGAAGGAAGCAAGATGTAGTAGGTATGCTGCTAAAAAACACCCTAAGGGAGAGAGGACTTGCCTAATGTTAACAGGCAAGGTACGGGAGAGATGCTTAAATTATACAGGGGCATATCCAGCATAGTCTTAACTATACTTAGTAAGTAATAAGAGATAGCAGTAGGCTAGGGAGGCTTATGCTATAAGGCCGCTGTTCTTCTGTAACTATTAGTCGGAGGTTGTAACAGCTACTATAGGCAAGGGTTATTAGGGAGAAGAAACTAGGGGACTAATAGAGAGGCAGCTAAGAGGAAGGAGTATATAACTAAGGAGCCCTTTTGCAAGACAAACCTACAAGCTAAGATTAGGACGATAGAGACTGGCAGAGGAAGGCATAATACTAGCCTTTTTACAGCTAACTAAAGGGCTAAACAATACTAGAGCCAGCCTAACCAGAGTGCTCTAAAGCACACAATAGAGTATATAATTAAGGTTATGTACTAGAATATACAGAAGAAAAGCAATTTAGTACATTTAGTGTTAGGGCATAACATTAGCCCTGAGGTAATAGCTATCTAGGAACCAGGAGGCTATAACAGTATACTGCTAAATCCATCTTAAGGACACTATATATTAGTAATATATAGCAGAAGAATAGTGATTTATATATACTAGAAGGTTAAGACAGGACTTTAAACTATAGGAAGGGGGGAGGATTAGTGCAGTATTAAGCTATGTAAAGTAGAGATATATAACATCTATTTCCTAGCTTATGAAAGGGAGTGGCAGATGCCTTTACAACACTTTGCTAATACCTAGGCAAAGGGCTAGAGTATGTTTATAGGGGACTTTAACCAATATCACCCCTTATAGGACAGATTTGGCCGAATATCTCTAGGGTATGATAAGATGTTAGAATTCATAATAAGGTGGCAACTCGGCCTAGCTATGCTGTTTAGGGAAGTAATAAGAAGAGAATATAGCAGTAGGGACAGCACTATTAACCATGCGTAGACTACCTACAATGTTAGTGTTAAATTCATTAGGCTAGTAGAAATCGCCAGATCTGACCATATGCCCCAGCTTATTAGCATTAGGATAAACAAGGAATTAAGCAATAGCCTAGGGTTGGTCCGGGGTTAGAGGACAGTGAATAAGAACCTTATTATAGTAAAGGCTTTAAACAGGCTTAAAAAGAAGGGGTTAGAGCTTCTGCTGTGTAACTAGTAAGAAATTAATAACTATATATAGTAGCTTACCTAATAGCTTATAGAGATAGCTAATATAGTAGCACTTAAGCGACCTTAAGGGCATAGTAAACCACAGCCTTAGTAGAATAAAAGGGTAAGGGACGCAATAGTAGAGGCAAGACGTGCTAATAGGCAGTGGCGGTAATAACGGACGTAGGAAGCGTGGCAGGCCTTAACAGAAGCTATAAAAAAACAGGATTATATTATTTTAAAGGAGAAGAGAAGTAGCTAGTAATAAAAGTTTCTAAAGGACCAACACCGCGGACACGACGCGGTATCACGCCTAAAACGAAAAAGAAGCACAAAATCGGATTCCTTATCATCAAATACCCCCCCTAGCAATGGCACATTGCGTAAAGGGAGTAAGCAGCATAAGGGGTGCAATAATTAACAAATTTTCGCGTGGATCCACAACCAATAAAGGACAAGGCACTACCTAGGAAGAAATGCAATATTAAGGAGAGAATCCCGGAGTAATAGCAGTGCAGGAAAAACTAAAGAATAAAATAAAATCACTAAAGGAGTTAATAATAAAAGTTATCCCAGAGGCAGAAATAACAAAAGTATAGGCTTCTATTAGGACCTTTATATAAGTTACTATAAATACAGGAGGGGAGATAGCCCGAGCAAAGACTGGCATAGGAGATCTACAGGCATTGATTATAAAAGCGGTTAACAGCAAAGTTAAAACCACGGTTAAGAAGGCGGTTAAGGAGGCAATAAAGGCCGTCCCTAGGAATAGATCAACAGTTAGGGGGACTTAGGTAACTATTACAGCTCACAGAGTCACAGGGCAGAATATAACAATACCTTTAGCCTAAATAGAGGGTATAGCAATACCGGCCCGCTATTACCGGGAAGTAATAGTAAAGGGAAACACCATTAGCAAGGCAGTTAGGAACAGATTGCTAGGAGAGATTATAAAGGCAGTAAACAGCACTATTAGCGTAGAGGAGGCAATAGCAGCACGCAGGCTACAAAGTAGAGACACAGTTATTACATTTACTAAGGCAGGGAGGAAATAAAAGGAAAACACGGCCTAAGTAAGAGTTGCCTTTAGACCTACGGCGGAAGTAAACAGGAAGATGTTTAGTGTGATTATCAAGGGATTCCTAACACAATTAACAAACCACATTGCGATTAAGGATATAAGGAAAAACATTAAAAAGGAGAATGGTCTAAACATAGCGAAGATAATAGTACAGAAGCCAAAGGGAATAGCGACGAGGGCACCACTAGTGGTTAGCGTTAAGGGCACCAAGGCAGCAAACCGCCTATGCCATGGGGGAATAGTATACCAAGCAGAGATTTTCGACGCCAAGCCATACAACGAGATAGTCCACCCAAAGTAATATTATAATTACTATAAGATTAGATATATTACCAGGCACTATAAGGAGGAAGCAAGATACGGCAGGTATGCTGCTAAAAAACACCCTAAGGGAAAGAGGACTTGCCTGACATTAACAGGCAAGGTACAGGAGAGATGCCCAAATTACGCAGGGGCATATCCAGCATAGTCTTAGCTATGCTTAGTAAGCAATAATAGGTGGCAACAGGCCCGGGAGGCTTACGCCACAAGGCCGCTGTTCTTCCGCAACCATCAGTCAGAGGCCGTGACAGCTACTACAGGCAAGGGTCATTATAGAGAAGAGACCAGGGGATTAACAGAAAGGCAGCTAAGAGGAAGGAGCATATAACTAAGGGGCCTTTTTACAAGATAAATATACAAACTACAATTAGGACAGCAGAGACTGGCAGAGGAAGGCACAATACTAGCCTTCTTATAACCGACAAGAGAGCAGAACAATACCAGAGCCAGCCCAACCAGGGTGCTCCAAAGCACACAATAGAGTACATAATTAAGGTCATATACTGGAATACACAGAAGAAAAGCAATCTAGTATATCTAGCGTTAGGGCATAACGTTAGCCCTAAGGTGATAGCCATCCAGGAACCAGAAGGCTATAATAGTATACCGCCAAATCTATCTCAGGGGCACTATACATTAGTAATATACAGTGGAAGAACGGCGATTTATATACACCAGAAGGTCAAGGCAGGGCTTTAGACTACAGGAAGGGGGGAGGATTAGTGCAGTGTCAAGCTATGTAGAGTAGAGGTGTATAATATATATTCCCCGGCTTATAAAAGGGGGTGGCAGACGCCTTTACAACACTTTGCCAATACCTAGGCAAAGGGCCGGAGTGTGTTTATAGGGGACTTCAACCAACATCACCCCTTATAGGACAGATTCGGCCGAACATCTCCGGGGCATAATAAGATGTTAGAATTCATAACGAGGTGGCAACTCGGCCTAGCTATGCCGTTTAGGGAAGTAACAAGGAGAGAATATGGCAGCAGGGACAGCACTATTAACTATACGTAGACCACCCACGACATTAGTATTAAATTCATTAGGCTAGTGGAAATCGCCGGATCTGACCATATGCCCTAGCTTATTAGCATCAGGACAAACAAGGAATTAAGCAACAGCCCAGGGTTAGTCTAGGGTTGGAGGACAGCGGACGAGAACCTTATTATAGCAAAGGCTTTAAACAGGCTTAGAAAGAAAGGGTTAGAGCTTCTGCTGTGCAACCGGCAAGAAATCAATGACTATGCGCAGTGGCTTACCTAACAGCTCATAGAGATAGCTAATACAGTAGCACCTAAGCGACCTCAAGGGCGCAGCAAACCATAGCCTTAGTAGAATAAAAGGGTAAGGAACGCAACAGCAGAGGCAAGACGTGCTAATAAGCAGTAGTAGCAACAACGGACACAGGAAGCGTGGCAGGCCTTAATAGAAGCTACAAAAAAACAGGATCATGTTATCTTAGAGGAGAAGAGAAGTAGCTGGCAACAGGCAGTTAGTAAGTTATCTAGGTCCAAAGGGAGTCTTTAGACCCTAGAGCGTTAAGCCTGGCTACAGAGTGGACTTCCTCCTAAAAGGCAACAGGTCCCACCACTAACCCGGCTAGGAGACGACAGCAGGGAGGAGATAGTAGAGGTTACACACGAGGGCAAGGCAAGGGCATTTGCAGAGAGGTTCTTCCCTCCATCCATGGCTAGGGCTCTAGGTCTAGAGGCAGAGGAGGGGACAAGATACTATAACAACAATCAAGCAGTTCCTGTGTTTACAGAGGAGGAAATTAAAAAGGTTATAAAGAATACAGCAAGTTAGAAAGCCCCAGAACCAGACGAGCTGCTAACAGGTTTCCTTAAGCTATACAGAGCAGCCCTAATATTATGTTTAACATGCCTTATAAATGCTTGCTACGGCTTAGGATATTATCCGGCCTCCTTCTAACAAGTGAAGGTGGTAGTTCTACGCAAACCTAGGAAGTCCCCTAAGGAGTTAGGCAGACCAGGGGGATAGAGGCTAATATCGCTGTTAAACACAATAAGCAAAGTGATTAAGGGAGCTATTACAAGGAGGATCACTATTATAGCAAAGGAAGGCTATATACTACCGGACATGCAAATAGGCAACAAGGCTGGCAGATCAACAGAAATAGCACTAAGCACGCTAAAAGAGGTCGTAAAAACAGCGTAGCATTACCAGGGGATAGCATCATTACTACAGCTAGATATCACTAGGGCGTTCAACACTGTCAGCTATAAACAATTAATCTACACTATAAAGGAGTTAGGACTGCCAGGGTGGATGGCCAGATAGGCATAGGGCTTCACGTCAGAAAGGAGAGCACAATTAGCGTTTAATGGACGTATTACCAAGGAAATCCAAGTTACTGCAGGGGTTTTGTAAGGGTCACTAGCGTCTCCTATCCTCTTCCTGCTCTATATTACGCCACTATATTAAAGACTAGCAGCGGCGGAATTAACATTAACATTAGGGTTCTCAAATGATATAAACATTATAGTATATAGAAAAACAGCAGAGAAGACAAAAGTACAACTAGAAAGAGCCTAGAGAATATATAAGGAGTAGTCGAAGGAGTATAGGCTAAGGTTTAACCCAGGAAAGAGCAAGCTAATGCACTTTATAAGGAAGAGGCAGGCAATTACAATAACAATCTGACTTAGCAGAGCAACAATACAACCGACACAATCAGTGCAATTCCTAGGGGTTTAGATTCACCGGAAGCTTCATTAGTTAACCCACATAGAGAAGGTGAATGCCAAATTATCACGGCAGAAATTAGCGCTCACAGCGCTGGCTGCATCTACGTAGGGATGCCAACTAAAGTGTGCAAGATCCCTTTATACACAGGTAATACAAAGCACAATAGCCTATAGAGCTGGGATATACCACACCCACAGCAAGCCAGAAGGGGTAGCACAGGGGGTAGTAAAGGCATTTATAAGGGAACAGAACAAATGCTTAAGGCAGGTTATAGGGGCGTATAAGGCAACGCCAGTAACACTCTTAAAGACAGAAGCAGCAGTACTGCCGGTGGATCTGTACCTTAATTACATTAAACAACAATTCCACTAAAGACTTAAGGATAGTAGCATAGGCAAGAAGATACAGCAGGCCTGTAATTTAATAGCATTGCAGCTATAACGCCAAGGAAGAGGCCGCCGACGTAATCGCTATAAGGCGTTTCCTAATGCCCCCCCCCCCCTCCCTGGCAGCCTTATAGCCAGACAGGAATTAGAGAGGGAGTGGGAAAAACAGTGGATCTAGCAGAGGCGTAAGGCTTAAGTAAGAAGAGGACAGGCAAAAGCAATAGCAGTAGACAAGAAACCTAACTTTAAGAGCACAAAAAAGATAGCAAAGCTTTATAATAGCCTGCTCAAGCATAAATCTACAGCCCTAGTTCAGCTTTGAACGGAAAAAATAGGGCTAAATACCTTCCTCTACAACAGACAGGTGCCCGAGGTAACTTCACTAATATGCCAATGCTAGGGAGGAGACAAGGATATCTACTACCTTATCCTGTCATGCCTAGAATATAACCATCTAAGACCGATTCCAGCGGTGCCTATAATAAGAGATCCGCAGGAACTCAGGGCGGCGCTTAACAACAAGAAGCTAGCACTAAATATCGTAAAGTAGGTGCTTTTAACTAGGCGACTTCAGCAGTATAAGTTAGCGGAGGAGCTTAGTAAGGCATAGCAGATATATAATAATAAGGCTAAGAAAGGGACCAGAGGCAACGGAAACAACAGGATAAAGGAGGAAGAGCCGGACTAGGAGGGGAGGTACTTATAAAGGGTTTTTACTAACATACTAACCTTTTATATAAAGCACAACTACACTTCTGTTATTATCTGCAGTTCCAGGGAACTGGCAGATATCTTATACTAATAGTTAGAAACAATAAAGACTCTATATCAAAGGCTTAGCAGGAGCTATATAGAAGAATATGGGTTTTCTCCCCTATCTTAGGGTTTTTCCTATATTAAGAAGTTAGTTGATGAACTAGTTAGTGGCTCTAGCTACCTAGCGTACATGAATATAAAGTAGCTGGTAATAGGCGGTTAGTGAGTTATCTAGGTCTAAAGGGAGTCTTTAGACCCTAAAGCGTTAGGCCTGGCTATAAAGTAGACTTTCTCCTAAAAAGCAACAGGTCCTACTACTAACCTGGCCAGGAGATAACAGCAGGGAGGAGATAGTAAAGGTTATATATAAGGGTAAGGCAAGGGCATTTATAGAGAGGTTCTTCCCTCTATCTGTAGCTAGGGCTTTAGGTCTAGAGGCAGAGGAGGGGATAAGATACTGTAATGATAATTAGGTAGTTCTTATATTTATAAAGGAGGAAATTAAAGAGGTTATAAAGAATATAGTAAGTTAGAAAGCCCTAGGACTGGATAAGCTGTTAACAGGTTTTCTTAAGCTATGCAGAGCGGCCCTAATATTATGTTTAATATGCCTTGTAAATGCTTGCTATAGCTTAGGATATCATCCGGCCTCCTTCTAATAAGCAAAGGTAGTAGTTCTATGTAAACCTAGGAAGTTCCCTAAGGAGTTAGGCAGACCGGGGGGGTAGAGGCTAATATTGCTATTAAACATAATAGGCAAAGTAATTAAGAGAGCTATTATAAGGAGGATTACTATTACAGCAGAGGAAGGCTATATACTGCTGGATATGTAAATAAGCAACAGGGCTGGCAGATTAATAGAAATAGCACTAAGTATGCTAAAAGAGGTTATAAGAACGGCATAGCATTACTAGGGAATAGTATTATTACTATAGCTAGATATTACTAGGGCGTTTAATACTATTAGCTATAAATAATTAATTTATACTATAAAGGAGTTAGAATTGCTAGGGTAAATAGCTAGATAGGCACAGGGCTTTACATTAGAAAGGAGAGCATAATTAGCATTTAACGGACGTATTATTAAGGAAATCCAAGTTACTATAGGGGTTCTGCAAGGGTTACTAGCGTTTCCTATCCTCTTCCTGCTCTATATTATGCTACTATATTACAGACTAGCAGCGGCGGAATTAATGTTAATATTAGGGTTCTTAGATGATATAAACATTATAGTATATAGAAAAACAGCAGAGGAGATAAAAGTATAACTAAAAAGAGCCTAGAGAATATATAAGGAGTAGTTAAAGGAGTATAGGCTAAGGTTTAACCTAGGAAAGAGCAAGCTAATGTACTTTATAAGGAAGAGGCAGGCGATTATAATAACGATCTAACTTAAAAGAGTAATAATACAACTGATATAATTAGCGTAATTCCTAGGGGTTTAGATTTACTAGAAGCTTTATTAGTTAACTTATATAAAGAAGGTAAATGCTAAATTATTACAGTAGAAATTAGCGCTCACAGCACTAGCTGCATTTACATAGGAATGCTGACTAGAGTGTGCGAGATCCCTTTATATGCAGGTAATAAGAAGCATAATAGCCTATAGAGCTGGGATATACTATACCTACAGCAAGCCAGAAGGGGTAGTATAGGGGGTAGCAAAGGCATTTATAAGGGAATAAAATAAATGCTTAAGGCAGGTTATAGGGGCATATAAGGTAATACTAGTAATACTCTTAAAGATAGAAGTAGTAGTGCTGCTAGTAGATCTGTACCT
Source organism: Aciculosporium take MAFF-241224 (assembly GCA_000222935.2). Taxonomy (NCBI): domain Eukaryota; kingdom Fungi; phylum Ascomycota; class Sordariomycetes; order Hypocreales; family Clavicipitaceae; genus Aciculosporium; species Aciculosporium take. The sequence goes on along the minus strand of AFQZ01000680.1, from coordinate 14,671 downwards.
TAATTACATTAAATAATGATTCTACTAAAGACTTAAGGATAGTAGCATAGGCAAGAAGATACAGCAGGCCTGTAAGTTAATAGCATTGCAGCTATAATGCTAAGGAAGAGGCCACTAATGTAATTACTATAAGGCGTTTCTTAATGCCCCCCCCCCCCTCCCTAGTAGCCTTATAGCTAGATAGGAATTAAAAAGGGAGTGGGAAAAACGGTGGATCTAGCAGAGGCATAAGGCTTAGGTAAGAAAAGGACGGGCAAAAGTAATAGTAATAAATAAGGAACCTAACTTTAAAAGCACAAAAAAGATAGTAAAGCTCTATAATAGCCTGCTTAAGTATAAATCTATAGCCTTAGTTTAGCTTTAAACGGAAAAAATAAGGCTGAATACCTTCCTTTATAATAAATAGGTGCCCAAGGTAACTTTACTAATATACTAATACTAGGGAGGAGATAAGGATATCTACTACCTTATCTTGTTATGCCTAGAATATAACTATCTAAGACCGATTCCAGCGGTGCCTATAATAAGAGATCTACGGGAACTTAGGGCAGCGCTTAATAATAAAAAGCTAGCACTAAATATTATAAAGTGAGTGCTTTTAACTGGGCAACTTTAGTAGTACAGGTTAGCAGAGGAGCTTGGTAAGGCGTGGCAGATATGCAATAACAAGGCTAAGAAAGGGACTAGAGGCAATAAAAACAATAGGATAGAGAAGGAAGAGCCAGACTAGGAGGGGAGGTGCTTATAGGGGGTTTTTACTAATATACTAACCTTTTATATAAAGCATAACTATACTTCTGTTATTGTCTACAGTTCCGGGGAACTGGCAGATATCTTATACTAATAGTTGGAAACAATAAAGACTTTATATCAGAGGCTTAGCAGGAGCTATATGGAAGAATATGGGTTTTCTCCCCTATCTTAGGGTTTTTCCTATATTAGGAAGTTAGTTGATGAACTAGTTAGTGGCTCTAGCTACCTAGCGTACATGAATAATAATATAACTAACTAAAGGGTAAAATAATACTAGGGCTAGCCTAACTAGGGTGCTTTAAAACATATAATAGAGTATATAATTAAGGTTATATACTAAAATATATAGAAGAAAAGTAATTTAGTATATTTAGTATTAAGGCATAGTATTAGCCCTAAGGTAATAGCTATTTAAGAACTAAGAGGTTATAATAGTATATTACTAAATCTATCTTAAGGGCATTATATATTAGTAATATATAGTAGAAAAATAGTAATTTATATATATTAAAGGGTTAAGGCAGGACTTTAAACTATAGAGAGAGGAGAGGATTAATATAGTATTAAGCTATATAAAGTAAAGGTATATAATATCTATAAAACAACCTTAAGGGTGTAGCACACCGCGGACACGACGCAGTATCACGCCTAAAACGAAAAAGAAGCACGGAATCGGATTCCTTATCGTCAAATACCCCCCCTAGCAATGGCGCATTGCGCAAGGGAAGTAAGCAGCACAAGGGGTATAATAATTAACAAATTTTCGCGTGGATTCATAACTAACAAAGGATAAGGCACCACCTAGGAAGAAATGTGATATTAAGGAGAGAATCCTAAAGTAATAGCAGTGCAAGAAAAACTAAAGAATAAAATAAAATTACTAAAGGAGTTAATAATAAAAGTTGTCCTAAAGGCAGAAATAACAGAAGTATAGGCTTTTATCAGGACCTTTACGCAAGTTGCTATAAATGCAGGAGGGGAGATAGCCTAAGCAAAGACTGGCATAGGAGATCTACAGGCATTAATTATAGAAGCAGTTAACAGTAAAGTTAAAACCATAGTTAAAAAGGCGGTTAAGGAGGCAATAAAGGCCGTCCCTAGGAATAGATTAATGGTTAGGGGGACTTAGGCGATTGTTACAGCTTGCAGAGTTACGGGGCAGAATATGATAATACCTTTAGCCTAAACAGAGGGTATGGTAATACTAGCCCGCCATCACCAGGAAGCAATAGTAAAGGGAAACACTATTAGCAAGGCAGTCAGGAACAGATTACTAGGAGAGATTATAAAGGCAGTAAACAGCGCTATTAGCATAGAGAAGGCAATAGCAGCACGCAGGCTATAAAGTGGAGACATAGTTATTACGTTTACTAAGGCAGGGAGGAAATAAAAGGAAAACACGGCCTAGGTGAGAGTTGCCTTTGGACCTACGGCGGAAGTAAACAGGAAGATGTTCAGTGTGATTATTAAGGGATTCCCAACATAATTGACAAACCACGTTGCAATTAAGGATATAAGGAAAAACATTAAAAAGGAGAATGGTCTAAACATGGCGAAGATAACAGTGCAGAAGCCAAAGGGAACAGCAACAAGGGCACCACTAGTGGTTAGCGTTAAGGGCACTGAGGCAGCAAACCGCCTATGCCATGGGGGAATAGTATACCAAGCAGAGATTTTTAACGCCAAGCCATACAACGAGATGGTCCACCTAAAGCAATATTATAATTACTATAAGATTAGACACATTGCCAGGCACTGTAAGGAGGAAGCAAGATGTGGCAGGTATGCTGCTAGAAAACACCCTAAGGAAGAGAGGACTTGCCCGATGTTAACAGGTAAGGTACAGGAGAGATGCTTAAATTGCACAGGGGCACATCCAGCATGGTCTCGGCTATGCTCAGTAAGCAATAATAGGTGGCAACAGGCCCGGGAGGCTTATGCTATAAGGCCGCTGTTCTTCCGCGACCATCGGTTAGAGGCCGTAACAGCTACTACAAGCAAGGGTCATTATAGAGAAGAGACCGGGGGATTAACAAAAAAGCAGCTAAGAGGAAGGAGCATACAACTAAGGGGCCTTTCTATAAGATAAATATATAAACTACAATTAGGACGGCAGAGACCGGCAGAGGAAGGCACAATACTGGCCTTCCTATAACCAACAAGAGAGCAGAACAATACCAGAGCCAGCCCAACCAGGGTGCTCCGAAGCACACAATAGAGTACATGATTAAGGTCATGTACTGGAATACACAGAAGAAAAGCAATCTAGTATATCTAGCGTTAGGGCATGACGTTAGCCCTAAGGTGATAGCCATCCAGGAACCAGGAGGCTATAACAGTATACCGCCAAATCCATCTTAAGGGCACTATACGTTAGCAATATACAGTGGAAGAACGGCGATTTATATACACTAGAAGGTTAAGGCAGGGCTTTAGACTATAGGGAGGGGGGAGGATTAGTGCAGTGTTAAGCTATATAGAGTAGAGGTGTACAACATATATTCCCTGGCTTACGAAAGGGGGTGGCAGACGCCTTTATAACACTTTGCCAATACCCAGGCAAAGGGCTAGAGTGTATTTGTAGGGGACTTCAACTAACATCACCCCTTATAGGACAGATTCAGCTAAACATCTCCAGGGCACGATAAGATGTTAGAATTTATAACAAGGTAGCAACTCAGCCTAGCTACGCCGTTTAGGAAAGTAATAAGGAGAGAACATAGCAGCAGGGACAGCACTATTAACCATGCGTGGACCACCTACGACGTTAGTATTAAATTCATTAGGCCAGTGGAAATCGCCGGATCTAACCATATGCCCTAGCTTATTAGCATCGGGACAAACAAGGAATTAAGCAACAGCCTAGGGTTGGTCCGGGGTTAGAGGACAGCGGACGAGAACCTTATTATAGCAAAGGCTTTAAACAGGCTTGGAAAGAAGGGGTTAGAGCTTCCGCTATGCAACCAGCAAGAAATTAATAACTATGTGCAGTGGCTTACCTAACAGCTCATAGAGATAGCTAATATAGCAGCACCTAAGCGACCTTAAGGGCACAGTAAACCACAGCCTTAGTAGAATAAAAGGGTAAGGGACGTGACAGCAGAGGCAAGACGTGCTAATAGGCAGTGGCAGTAACAACAGACGCAGGAAGCGTGGCAGGCCTTGACGGAAGCTATAAAAAAACAGAATTGTGTTATCTTAAAGGAGAAGAGAAGTAGCTGGCAACAGGCAGTTAGCAAGTTATCCAGGTCTAAAGGGAGTCTTTAGACCCTAGAGCGTTAGGCCTGGCTATGGAGTGGACTTCCTCCTAAAAGGCAACAGGTCCTACTACTAACCCGGCTAAGAGACGATGGCAGGGAGGAGATAGTGGAGGTTATATACAAGGGCAAGGCAAGGGCATTTACAGAGAGGTTCTTCCCTCTATCCGCGGCTAGGGCTCTAGGTCCGGAGGCAGAGGAGGGGACAAGATACTATAACGACGATCAGGCAGTTCCCGTGTTTACAGAGGAGGAAATTAAAGAGGTTATGAAGAATATAGCAAGTTAGAAAGCCCCAGGACCGGACGAGCTGCCAACAGGTTTCCTTAAGCTATGCAGAGCGGCCCTAATATCGTGTTTAACACGCCTTGTGAATGCTTGCTACGGCTTAGGATATCATCCGGCCTCCTTCTAACAAGCGAAGGTAGTAGTTCTATGTAAACCTAGGAAGTCCCCTAAGGAGTTAGGCAGACCAGGGGGGTAGAGGCCGATATCACTGTTAAACATAATAGGTAAAGTGATTAAGGGAGCTATTATAAGGAGGATCACTATTACAGCAGAGGAAGGCTATATACTACCAGACATGCAGATAGGCAACAGAGCTGGCAGATTAATAGAGATAGCACTAAGTACGCTAAAAGAGGTCGTGAGAATAGCGTGGCATTACCAGGGGATAGTATTATTACTGCAGCTAGATATCACCGGGGCGTTTGACACCGTTAGCCATAAACGATTAATCCGCACTATAAAGGAGTTAGGACTGCTAGGGTAGATGGCCAGATAGGCACAGAGCTTTACGTCAGAAAGGAGAGCACAATTGGCATTTAACGGATGTATTACTAAGGAAATCCAAGTCACTGCAGGGGTTCTGCAAGGGTCGCTAGCGTCTCCTATCCTCTTCCTGCTTTATATTACGCCACTATATCAAAGACTAGCGGCGGCAGAATCAACGTTAACGTTAGGGTTCTCAGATGATATAAATATTATAGTATATAGAAAAACGGCAGAGAAAACAAAAGTATAACTAGAAAGAGCCTGGAGAATATATAAGGAGTGGTCAAAGGAGTATAGGCTAAGGTTTAACCTAGGAAAGAGCAAGCTAATACACTTTATAAGGAAGAGGCAGGCAATTACAACGACAATCCGACTTAGCAAAGCAACAATACAACCGACACAATCAGCGCGATTCCTAGGGGTTTAGATTCACTGGAAGCTTTGTTAGTCAACCCATATAGAGAAGGTAAATGCCAAATTGTTACAGTAGAAATTAGCGCTCACGGCGCTGGCTGTGTTTATATGGGGATGCCGACTAGAGTGTGCAAGATCCCTTTATACACAGGTAATATGAAGCACGATAGCCTATAGAGCTGGGATATACTACACCTGTAGCGAGCTAGAAGGGGTAGTATAGGGGGTAGCAAAGGCATTTGTAAGGGAACAGAACAAATGCTTAAGGCGGGTTACAAGGGCATATAAGGCAATGCTAGTAACACTCTTAGAGACAGAAGCAGCAGTGCCGCCGGTGGATCTGTACCTTAATTACGTTAAATAACAATTCCACCAAAGACTTAAGGATAGTAGTATAGGCGAGAAGATACAGCAGGCCTGTAATTTAATAGCATTGCAGCTACAATGCTAAGGAAGAGGCTGCCGACGTAATCGCTATGAGGCGTTTTCTAATGCCCCCCCCCCCCTCCCTGGTAGCCTTATAGCCAGACAGGAATTAGAGAGGGAGTGGGAAAAACGGTGGATCCGGCAGAGGCATAAGGCTCAGGTGAGAAGAGGACGGGCAAAAGCAACAGCAGTAGACAAGGAACCTAACTTTAAGAGCATAAAAAAGATAGCAAAGCTCTATAATAGCCTGCTCAAGCATAAATCTACAGCCCTAGTTTAGCTTTAAACGGAAAAAATAAGGCTGAATGCCTTCCTCTATAACAGACAGGTGCCCAAGGTAACTTCACCAATATGCTAATGCTAGGGAGGAGACGAGGATATCTACCACCTTATCCTATCATACCTAGAATATAACCATCTAAGACCGATTCCAGCGGTGCCCATAATAAGAGATCCGTGGGAACTCAGGGCGGCGCTTAACAACAAGAAGCTAGCACCAAATATCGTAAAGTAGGTGCTTTCAACTAGGCGACTTTAGTAATACAGGTTAGCAAAGGAGCTTAGTAAGGCGTGGCAGATATACAATAACAAGGCTAAGAAAGGGACCAGAGGCAACGGAAACAACAGGATAGAGGAGGAAGAGCCGGACTAGGAGGGGAGGTGCTTATAGGGGGTTTTTACTAACATACTAACCTTTTATATAAAGCACAACCACACTTCTGTTATTGTTTACAGTTCCGGGGAACTAGCAGATATCTTATACTAATGGTTGGAAACAATAAAGACTCTATATCAGAGGCTTAGCGGGAGCTATATGGAAGAATATGGGTTTTCTCCCCTATCTTAGGGTTTTTCCTATATTAAGAAGTTAGTTAATGAACTAGTTAGTGGCTCTAGCTACCTAGCGTACATGAATATATATATAATATCTATTTCTTCTAGCTTATAAAAGGTAGTAGTAGACGCCTTTATAACACTTTACTAATACCTAAGCAAAGGGCTAGAGTATATTTATAGGGGACTTTAACTAATACTACCCCTTATAGGATAGATTTAGCTAAACCTCTTAGGGGTATAATAAGATATTAAAATTTATAATAAGGTAGTAACTTAGCCTAGCTATGCTATTTAGGGAAGTAATAAGGAAAGAATATAGTAGTAAGGATAGTATTATTAACTATATATAAACTACTTATAATATTAGTATTAAATTTATTAGGCTAGTAAAAATCACTAGATCTAACTATATGCCTTAGCTTATTAGTATTAGAATAAATAAGGAATTAAATAGTAGCTTAGAGTTAGTCTAGGGTTAGAGAATAGCAGATAAGAACCTTATTATAGTAAAGGCTTTAAATAGATTTAAAAAGGAGGGATTAAAGCTCCTACTATATAACTAGCAGGAAATTAATAACTATATATAATAGCTTACCTAATAGCTTATAGAGATAGCTAATATAGCAGCACCTAAATAACTTTAAGAGCACAGTAAACTATAACCTTAGTGGAATAAAAGAGTAAAAAATGTAATAATAAAGGTAAGATATACTAATAGGCAGTAATAGTAATAACAAACATAGGAATTATAGTAAGCCTTAATAAAAGCAATAGAAAAACAAAATCATATTATTTTAAAGGAAAAGAAAAGCAGCTAGTAATAGGCAGTTAGTAAGTTATTTAGGTTAAAAAAGAGCCTTTAAACCCTAAAGTACTAGGCCTAGCTATAGAGTAAACTTCCTTCTAAGATATAGCAGGTCCTACTACTAACTTAGCTAGGGAATAATAGTAAGGAGAAGATAGTAAAGGTTATATATAAGGGTAAGGCAAAGGTATTTATAGAGAGGTTTTTTCCTTTATTTATAGCTAGGACTCTAGGTTTAGAGATAGAGGCAGAGATAAGATATTATAAAGATAATTAGGTAGTTTCTGTGTTTATAGAAAAGAAAATTAGAGAAGTTATAAAGAATATAGTAAGTTAAAAAGCCTTAAGGCTAGATAAGCTGCTAATAGGTTTCCTAAAGCTATATAAAGCAGCCCTAATATTATGTTTAATATGCCTTATAAATGCATACTATAGTTTAGGATACTATCTAGCCTCTTTCTAGTAAGTAAAGGTAGTAATTCTATATAAACCTAGGAAGACCCTTAAAGAGTTAGGCAGACTAAGGGGGTAGAGGCTAATATTACTATTAAATATAATAGGAAAAGTAATTAAGGGAGCTATTATAAGGAGGATTACTACTATAGCAGAGAAAGGCTATATACTATTAAATATATAAATAGGTAATAGGGCTAGTAGGTTAATAGAGATAGTACTAAGTATACTAAAAGAGATTATAAAAATAGCATAATATTACTAAGGAATAGTATTGTTATTATAGCTAGATATTACTAGGGCGTTTAATACTATTAGCTATAAATGGCTAATCTGCACTATAAAGGAGTTAGGACTGCTAGGGTAGATGGCTAGATAGGCATAGGGCTTTATATTAAAAAGAAGAGTATAATTAGCGTTTAATAGGCATATTACTAAGAAAATCCAAGTTACTACAGGGGTTTTATAAGGGTTACTAGCGTCTCTTATTCTCTTTCTGCTTTATATTATACTATTATATTAAAGACTAGTAAAGGCAGAATTAATATTAATACTAGGGTTTTTAGATAATATAAATATTATAGTATATAGAAAAACAGTAGAAAAGACTAAAGTATAACTAAAAAGAGCCTAGAAAATATATAAGGAGTAGTTAAAGGAGTATAGGCTAAGGTTTAACTTGGGAAAGAGCAAGCTAATATACTTTATAAGGAAAAGGCAGGCAATTATAATAATAATCTAACTTAGAAGGACAATAATATAACCAATATAATTAGTGCAATTCCTAGGGGTTTGGATTTACTAAAAGCTTTATTAGTTAACCTATATAGAGAAGGTAAATGCTAAATTATTATAGCAGAAGTTAGTACTTATAGTACTAGCTATATCTACATAGGGATGCTAACTAGAGTGTATAAGATCCCTTTATATATAGGTAATAAAAAGCATAATAGCCTATAAAGCTAGGATATACTATACCTATAATAAGTTAAAAGGGGTAGTATAAGGGGTAGTAAAGGTATTTATAAGAAAACAGAATAAATACTTAAGGCAGGTTATAAGGGCATATAAGGCAATACTAGTAATACTCTTAAAGACAGAAGCAGTAGTGCTACTAGTGGACTTATACCTTAATTACATTAAGTAATAATTCCACTAAAGACTTAAGGATAGTAGTATAGGTAAGAAGATATAACAGGTATATAATTTAATAGCATTATAGCTATAATACTAAGGAAGAGGCTGCTAACATAATCACTATAAGGCATTTCCTAATGCCCCCCCCCCCTCCCTACTAGCCTTATAGCTAAACAGGAATTAAAGAGAGAGTAAGAAGAATAGTAAATATAGCAAAGGTATAAGGCTTAAGTAAGAAGAGAACAGGTAAAAGCTATAGTAGTAAATAAGGAACCTAACTTTAAGAGCATAAAGAAAATAGTAAGGCTTTATAATAGCCTGCTAAAGCATAAATCTATAGCCTTAGTATAGCTTTAAATAAAGAAAATAGGGCTAAATGCCTTTCTTTATAATAAATAAGTGCCTAAGGTAATATTACTAATATATTAATACTAGGGAGGAGATAAGGATATCTATTAATTTATCCTTTTATACCTTGAATATAACCACCTAAGGCCGATCCTAGTAGTGCCTATAATAAGAGAGCTATAAGAGCTTAGGGTAGTACTTAATAATAAGAAGCTAGCACTAAATATTATAAAGTAAGTGCTCTTAACTAGGCAACTTTAGTAGTATAGGTTAGCTAAGGAGCTTTATAAGGTATGGCAGATATATAATATTAAGGTTAAGAAAGGGACTAAAGGTAATAGAAATAATAAAATAAAGAAGGAATATAATTTATAATATAATAGGAGGAGACAGCGACAACACCGCGGATACGACGCGGTATTACGCCTAAAACGGAAAAGAAGCACAGAATCGGATTCCTTATTGTTAATTACCCTCCCTAGTAATAGCGTATTATATAAGGGAAGTAAGCAGCATAAGGGGTGCAATAATTAACGAATTTTTATGTAAATCCGTGACTAACAAAGGATAAGGCACTACCTAGGAAGAAACACAATATTAAGGAGAGAATCCTAGAGTAATAGTAGCGTAAGAAAAACTAAAGAATAAAATAAAATTACTAAAGGAATTAATAATAAAAGTTATCCTAGAGGTAGAAATAATAAAAGTATAGGCTTTTATTAGAACTTTTATATAAATTACTATAAATGCAGGAGAGGAGATAGCCTAAGCAAGAACTAACATAGAAGGCCTACAGGCCTTAATTATAAAAGCGGTTAGTAGCAGAGTAGAAACCATGGTTAAGAAGGCAGTTAAGAAGGCAATAAAGGCTGTTTATAGGACTAGATTAGCAGTTAGGGGGACTTAGGCAAATATTATAGCTTACGGAGTTATAGGGCAGAATATAACAATACCTTTAGCCTAAATAGAGGGTATGGCAATACTGGCCTGCTATTACTAGAAAGCACTAGTAAAGAAAAGCATTATTAGCAAGGCAATTAGGAACAGATTACTAGGAGAGATTGTAAAGGCAGTAAACAGTACTATTAGCATAAAGGAGATAGTAGTAGCATGCTAATTATAAAGTAGAGATATAGTTATTATATTTATAAAAGCAGGGAGGAAATAGAAGAAAAATATAGCCTAGGTGGGAGTTACCTTTAGACCTAAGGTAGAAGTAAACAGGAAGATGTTTAGTGTGATTATTAAGAGATTCCTAATACGATTAATAAACCATATTATAATTAAGGATATAAGGAAGAACATTAAAAAGGAGAATAGATTAAATATGGCAAAGATAATAGTATAAAAGCTAAGAGAAACAGTAATAAGGGCACTATTAGTAGTTAGTGTTAAGGGTACTAAGGCAGCGAACTAACTATACTATAAAGGAATAGTATACTAAGCAGAGATTTTTAATGCTAAGCTATATAACAAAATGATCCACCTAAAGCAATATTATAACTACTATAAGATTAGACATATTACTAGATACTATAAGGAGAAAGCAAGATATAGCAGGTATGCTACTAAAAAACACCCTAAGGGAGAGAGGACTTGCCTAATATTAACAGGTAAGGTATAGGAGAAATGCCTAAATTATATAGGGGTATATCTAGCATGGTCTTGACTATGCTTAGTAAGTAATAAGAGATAATAGCAGGCTAGGGAGGCTTATGCTATAAGGCTGCTATTCTTCCGTAACTATTAGTCAGAGGTTGCAATGGCTACTATAGGTAAGGGTTATTAGGGAGAAGAAACTAGGGGACTAATGGAGAGGCAGCTAAGAGAAAGGAGCATATAACTAAGGGGCCCTTTTATAAGATAAACCTATAAGCTAAGATTAGGACAACAGAGACTAGCAGAGGAAGGCATAATACTAGCCTTTTTACAACCGACTAGAGGGCCAAACAATACCAGAGCCAGCCCAACCAGGGTGCTCTAAAGCACATAATAGAGTATATAATTAAGGTTATGTACTGGAATATACAGAAGAAAAGCAATCTAGTACATCTGGCGTTAGGGCATGACGTTAGCCCTAAGGTAATAGCTATCTAGGAACCAGGAGGCTATAATAGTATACTGCTAAATCTATCTTAGGGACACTATATATTAGTAATATATAGCGGAAGAATAGCAATTTATATATACTAAAAGGTTAAGACAGGACTTTAGACTATAGGAAGGGGGGAGGATTAGTATAGTATTAAGCTATATAGAGTAGAAATATATAACATCTATTCCCTGGCTTATAAAAGGGAGTGGCAGACGCCTTTATAACACTTTGCTAATACCTAGGCAAAGGGCCAGAGTGTGTTTATAAGGGACTTTAACTAATATCACCCCTTATGGGACAGATTCGGCCAAACATCTCCAGGGCACAATAAGATATTAGAATTCATAATAAGGTAGCAACTTAGCCTAGCTATGCCATTTAGGGAAGTAATAAGGAGAGAATATAGCAGCAGGGACAGCACTATTAACTATGTATAAACCACCCACAATATTAGTGTTAAATTTATTAGGCTAGTGGAAATCGCCAGATCCGACCATATGCCCTAGCTTATTAGCATTAGAACAAATAAGAAATTAAGCAATAGCCCAGGGTTAGTCCGGGGTTAAAGAACAGCGGATAAGAACCTTATTATAGCAAAGGCTTTAAATAGGCTTAGAAAGAAGGGGTTAGAGCTTCTGCTGTATAACTGGTAAGAAATTAATAACTATACGCAGTAGCTTACCTAATAGCTTACGGAGATAGCTAATATAGCAGCACCTAAGCAACCTTAAGGGCATAGTAAACCACAGCCTTAGTAGAATAAAAGGGTAAGGGACACAACAGTAAAGGCAAGATATGCTAATAGGCAGTAGTAGTAATAACAGACATAAGAAGCATAGCAGGCCTTAACAGAAGCTATAAAAAAACAGGATTATATTATCTTAGAGGAAAAGAGAAATAGCTAGCAACAGGCAGTTAGTAAGTTATCTAGGTCTAAAGGGAGTCTTTAAACCCTGGAGTGTTAGGCCTGGCTACGGAGTGGACTTCCTCTTAAAAGGCAACAGGTCCTACCACTAACCCGGCCAGGAGATAATAGCAGAGAGGAGATAATAAAGGTTATATATAAGGGTAAGGCAAGGGCATTTACAGAGAGGTTCTTCCCTTTATCCACGGCTAGGGCTCTAGGTCCGGAGGCAAAGGAGGGGATAAGATACTATAATAATAATTAGGCAGTTCCTGTGTTTATAAAGGAGGAAATTAAAGAGGTTATAAAGAATATAGCAAGTTAGAAAGCCCTAGGACCGGACAAGCTGCTAACAGGTTTCCTTAAGCTATGTAGAGCGGCCTTAATATTGTGTTTAACATGCCTTGCAAATGCTTACTATAGTTTAGGATATTATCCGGCCTTCTTTTAATAAGCAAAGGTAGTAGTTCTATATAAACCTAGGAAGTCCCCTAAGGAGTTAGGCAGACCAGGGGGGTAGAGGCCGATATTACTATTAAACATAATAGGCAAAGTAATTAAAGGAGCTATTATAAGGAGGATTACTATTATAGTAAAGAAAGGCTATATACTGCTAGATATACAAATAGGCAACAGGGCTGGCAGATTAACAGAAGTAGTACTAAGCATGCTAAAAGAGGTTATAAGGATAGCATGGCATTACTAGGGAATAGTATTATTACTATAGCTAGATATTACCAGGGCGTTTAACACTATTAGCTATAAACAATTAATCTGCACTATAAAGGAGTTAGGACTGCTAGGGTAGATGGCTAGATAGGCACAGGGCTTTACATTAGAAAGGAGAGTATAATTAGCATTTAACGGACGTATTACTAAGGAAATCCAAGTTACTACAGGGGTTCTGCAAGGGTTACTAGCGTTTCCTATCCTCTTCCTGCTCTATATTATACTACTATATTAAAGACTAGCAGCGGCAGAATCAATATTAATATTGGGGTTCTTATATAATATAAACATTATAGTATATAAAAAAATAGCAGAGAAGACAAAAGTATAACTAAAAAGAGCCTAGAGAATATATAAGAAGTAGTTAAAGGAGTATAGACTAAGGTTTAACCTAGAGAAGAGCAAGCTAATACACTTTATAAGGAGGAGGCAGGCGATTATAACGACGATCCGACTTAGAAGAGTAATAATACAACCGATATAATTAGCGTGATTCCTAAGGGTTTGGATTTACTAGAAGCTTTATTAGTTAACCTATATAGAGAAGGTAAATGCTAAATTGTTATAGCAGAAGTTAGCACTCATAGCGCTAGCTATGTTTACATAGGAATGCCGACTAAAGTGTACGAGATCCCTTTATATACAGGTAATAAGAAGCATAATAGCCTATAGAGCTGGGATATACCACACCCACAGCAAGCTAGAAGGGGTAGCATAGGGGGTAGTAAAGGCATTTATAAGGGAACAGAATAAATGCTTAAGGCAGGTTATAGGGGCGTATAAGGCGATGCTAGTAACACTCTTAGAGATAAAAGCAGTAGTGCTGCTAGTAGATCTGTACCTTAATTATATTAAATAATGATTTTACTAAAGACTTAAGGATAGTAGCATAGGCAAGAAGATATGGCAGGCCTGTAATTTAATAGCATTATAGCTATAATGCTAAGGAAGAGGCTGCTAATGTAATTACTATAAGGCGTTTCCTAATGCCCCCCCCCCCCCTCCCTTAGTAGCCTTATAGCTAGACAGGAATTAGAGAGGAAGTGGGAAAAACAGTGGATCTAGCAGAGGCATAAGGCTTAGGTAAGAAGAGAACAGGCAAAAGTAATAGTAGTAAATAAAGAACCTAACTTTAAGAGTATAAAAAAGATAGTAAAGCTTTATAATAGCCTGCTTAAGCATAAATCTACAGCCCTAGTTCAGCTTTAAACGGAAAAAATAAGGCTAAATGCCTTCCTCTATAACAGAAAGGTGCCTAAGGTAACTTTACTAATATATTAATACTAGGGAGGAGATAAGGATATTTACTACCTTATCCTGTTATGCCTAGAATATAACTATTTAAAACTAATTCCGGCAGTGCCTATAATAAGAGATCTGCAGGAACTTAGGGCGGCGCTTAATAATAAAAAGCTAGCACTAAATATTGTAAAGTAGGTGCTTTTAACTAGGTAACTTTAGCAGTACAGGTTAGCAGAGGAGCTTAGTAAGGTATGGTAGATATATAATAACAAGGCTAAGAAAGGGACCAAAGGCAACGGAAATAATAGGATAGAGAAGGAAAAGCCAGACTAGGAGGGGAGGTGCTTATAGAGGGTTTTTACTAATATACTAACCTTTTATATAAAGCATAACTACACTTCTATTATTATCTGCAGTTTCAGGGAACTAGCAGATATCTTATACTAATGGTTAGAAACAATAAAGACTTTATACCAGAGGCTTAGCGGGAGCTATAT